>JAXIVJ010003007.1:70000-90000 GCA_036785665.1 Chirona hameri
AGACATTTATTGTGTTTCTGAAACCTGGTTACATGTGAAAGTATTAGACGGAATCTTGATTTTCCCGGGGTATAATATACTGCGTCGTGATCGGCCACTTCAGCCAGGCACCAGGGAAAACAGTGGTGGTGTGGCAATTATTCACAGGGACACACTGGAATGCAACATCCTACCCATTACAAGTAGTAGTGCGGCACTAGAATCTCTCTGGGTTTCTGTGAAATGTAGGGGCCGAAGTTCTGTGACCGTGGGAGTGGTGTACCGTCCACCACGCCAGCCGTACATACGTGGCATAGAAGACATTCACGCCCAGCTATGTGACGCTCTGGCCGCGGGCTGATCTACGTTCTGTCTCGGGGACGTCAATATAGACGTCCTCAGACCGGACACACCAATCTATCGTCGGTACATGACGACGCTGAACGACCTGGGGCTGCAACAACTTGTCACGGAACCTACTCATCTGGAGCCGACCCCTACCCTCCTGGACCATATCATCCCCAATGTGGACGGACTGAGCTCGGCGGTTTTCTTGTCAACAGGGCCAATTTCTGATCACCTTACTACTGTAATAAGCTTTCCTGTGGTTAAACCTCGCATTAGTCCAAAAAGTTTCGTATCGAGGTCATGGCGTAAAGCGAACTGGGATGCGATTTGCTTGGAACTACTGTATCTTAATTGGGATCCTGTTTATGAAGCGACGAATGTCGATACGAAAGTCTGTAGTTTTATGCGGCTCTGGTGGAGCGTACTCGATTCCCATTGTCCACTAAGAACAGTGACACCGCGCCGTCGGCAGCACTGTCCGTGGGTGGAGGACGATGGGACGCTTCTTGAATTAATGCGGTGTAGGGATAGGGCCAATCTTGTGTGGCGCAGAGACGGGAGTGTGGAAAATAAGAAGGAGTAGCGCAGGCTTCGAAATCTGGTCAAGGGCCACTTTGCCGTGTCACGTAGAGAATATGTATGTGCTCAAATGTCGCGCGATCGTAATGCTTTCTGGCAGGGTGTGAAAGAATTTGTCATGCGGCCGAAAGGGAGTGGGAATAATCCTGCCTCGTTATCCGCTGAAAAGGCGGACGAATTTAACCGACATTTTGCCAATGTCGGGCCAAAAATCCCCGCTGAGATAGCAGCTGGTGGCAGCGCTGCGCCTCCCCTCCCTCCCAAGCCACCCTGCGTGACGACAGCTGGGCTGACGCTTCGTGTGATTACGCTTCCGGAACTGTCCGCCGCGCTCTGTGAACTGCCTGCCAGTCAAGCTGTCGGGCTTGATGGCCTGCCCATAGCAGCCGTGCGAAAGTGTTTTGCAGTAATTGGACCTCATGTATTGCACTTGGTGAATTCCTCGATCAGTACGCATGTTTTTCCTTCGGCTTGGAAAGAGGCATGTGTGGTGCCGCTATTCAAATCTGGATCTCGTGAGAAAGCCAATAGTTTCAGGCCAATCTCTATATTATCAGTCTTGTCAAAAATTTGCGAGACGGTCGTTTGCCGTCAGGTTACTGAATATTTGATTAGCAATAATATCCTGGCTTCCACACAATATGCCTACCGCAAATGTCACTCCACGGAAGATGCCCTCATCGATGTCGTTGACTGGAAGGTACGCAGGATGAATGAGGGGCACATATTCGCGGCCACATCAGTGGATCTGAGCCGTGCCTTCGATAGCGTTGACCACATACTCTTGCTTGATAAACTTGCATGGCACGGCATTGGCAGCTCCTGGTTCGCGAGCTACCTTGGCGAGCGTCGGCAGATGGTGAGAGGCGGTAACCTTCCCTTCTCTCTGACCCATGGCGTTCCTCAAGGTTCCTTAACGGGCCCGGTCCTATTCAGCATTTTCACAAACGACCTTGCATCCTCCCTGCCTCACGGACGCTTAGTATCCTATGCCGATGATACCTCCTTATTAGACTCCTCTCCTCTAGACCAGCTCAGCGCTCTGAAATCTCGCCAGGAGGATACACTGAGGTCTATCCAATCCTACTTTAAATCTAACTCCTTAAAAATGAATCCTACCAAAACAACTCTTCTTCTTGTCTGCACCTCCCAGTCTCTAAAAACACCAGTTCCTTATCAATAAACATATCCGGTGACGTCCTGGTCCCCTCCCCGTCCGTGAAGTTGCTCGGAATGGTTTTTGACATTACATTATCCTGGGAGGAGCATATATCAAATGTTGTTAAAAAATGCAACTCCATTCTTCTTTCACTTTACAAAATTCGTCACCACCTCACACCAGAGACCCGCAAGATCCTTATTCATGCTCACGTGTTTCCCCACATCATCTACTGTCTCTCAATCTGGGGTGGAGCTGCAGCCTGTCACTTGCACACAATTAAAAAAACGAATACATTTTGCGGCTCGGATAGTGACAGGTGCTCGCAAATTTGACCACATCTCACCTATTTTAGATCAACTTGGCTGGCGCAAAATTGACGACCTGGTCAAACATCGTGACTGCATCAATGTCTTCAAGGCTTTGAATGATGCAAACACTCCGGAAGCTGTCCAGTCGTTATTTGTCCGACGTTCGGCCGTGTTGCAGCGAGTTACTCGCGCAACAGCCAGTGGCGAGTTACAGCTTCCTCGGTTTCGGCTTTCCTTGGCTCGCAGTACTTTCCCATACCGTGCATCTCAGTTCTGTAACAACCTGCCGGCAGCCCCCTCGGCTGCTCGTACGATACCAGCCAGATCTTCTCGCCGCTATACCAAATCATCTGTGATTTGACATCTCATCTTTGGTGCAAAGATGGTTTAGCATTTGTATTTGCGTCTGTATTAACATTTACGCGTCTGATTTAGGCATATGTACTAGCGTCCTTCCCGAGTATGTGACGGGAGAAGTCTCTAGCGTCCTTGACCGATCTATGTGTATGCCTCTATGTACTCATCTTGACGGTGTTTTTTAAACGGATCAAACACTATACCACAACGTGGAATGATTCGCCAATATATTAACTGAACTGATACATACATACATACATACATACCTGCCTGCCTGCCTGCCTGCCTGCCTGCCTGCCTGCCTGCCTGCCTGCCTGCCTGCCTGCCTGCCTGCCTGCCTGCCTGCCTGCCTGCCTGCCTGCCTAATGTGCGTGCGTGCGTGCGTGCGTGCGTGCGTGCGTGCATGCGTGTGTGCGTGCGTGCGTGTGTGCGTGCGTGCATGCGTGCGTGCGTGCGTGCGAAATTTTTGTGATTTTTTTCTCTCTCATCAAAATCATCTAAAAAATAAAAATAAATTCAAAAACCGGGAGATATATTGGATACTCAAGTATGGACGATGTCCCCCCCGAAAAGCAATATCTATATTGTTGACTGACTTATGTCTCCCAAGTCCCTAGTATTGAAGACTTATGTCTCCCCTCCTCCTTAACCCTCGCACCGACGGGGGGATATCCACCCCTCCTGAGGCTTTTTCGTGGATAGATGAAAAACGGCACCACGTAGCGCCGCCAAATTTCTCATAGCTGTTCATTGAACAATTTTACACATTGTCTGTAAATTTTGACTTCCTAACTTTCAAGGTCACGTCGTCAGGTCACATTAAATGACCTGACCTCATGTCACGTTTTTGGGAGTTTGACATCATGCCAAAGCCACAGTGGTTAACCAAATAGTTTGAAACTCACAGTGTGTAATAAGGACATATGTATCTACAATTCGTTTATCTCAGATTAGTTATATCGGTGACCTGAGGTCATGTCAATTTCGTGACCTCCCCATTATAAGTCAATGGGAGAAAATTGAAATGCGCACCAATCGAACAAACCTAGCTAAATCCGGTCAGTTTTCATCAATATCACTATTTTGGAGCTAAGCAGAAGAATGAATGTCGCAATTTTCTTCCGTGACCTCTTAGAGGTTAAATCCAATGTGCCCCAGGGCATATTTGGTTTTGTACAATAACTCGTCTTCTACGTGGGGCAGGGGTTAGGGTTAGGTATATAATAGGGTTTTCACCATTCTGTTTCTCTTATCAATTGTCATGACGTGATATAAAATTTGACTTGACCTTGACATGACCTCAGATCAGGTCAGGTCAATTTTCGAATTTAACCTAGCTCGGTCATCCGATACATCATTCGATGCGCCGTAACGAGTGAAACACGATGATGACAACCAAGTTGCTCTAGCTTATATAACTAAAAAGGTATTAGCAAAAAACGTTTTCCGCGAAATTGAGCATTTTGACATTTGCTGACCTCTGGAGCCTCAACCATTGACCTTATCTCAAATTTAGGGATATATTTCAGAAAGAACGTTTCAAGGGCCTTTTAGTGCTGTTTACCGTATGTTCCTAGCTATCTTAGTTACCGAGATATCCCGGATTGTGTGAAGCAATGCTCAATTTACTCGAAATATGGAAGATTTGACCTGCTTTGACCACAGGTGACCTCAATATTGACCTGATAAAAAATAACCTAATATTTTCTCTAGAACTCGTCACGGCCTACCTAACGCCGTTTTCTGCTTCTCGCTACGTCGCGTAGTTTTCGTGATCTCAGGGGGGCGGTTATCACCCCCCGTCGGTTTTAAGTTGGCTCAGACCCCCGTCGGTGCGAGGGTTAACTTGGTTGCTATTTCCAAACTCGCTTGGGGGTGGCGTTAAACGTCGCCCAGTAAATTGTTGGTTAATAACAATGTATAATATGGCTGTTTATCAATCATCTCAACATGTTTGTTTGAATGCACAACTATTTATTTTATGAATATTACTGCCCGTTTTAACAATATCAATGGACTATGGAAAACCAGAGTAAGCGTGACTGTTCGTGGACAAGAACGGGTGAAATGAAAATAAGTCATCTTAAAGGAAATAGTGCACCTTGGGAAATTTTTACCCAACACGATTTGATTATATTTTGTAATACAATTTCTTTTTATATTGTCAAAAATGGCCTTATATCGCGCCGATTCAGGACAGAAGGCCGTACATTTTTATTGTTTATCAAAACTATATGCATACTCTCCGTGTCAGAGTCCTGACGTCACGCGAATGTAAACAATGGTTCAGCCAATCAGATTCGAAAGTAGTCGCGTTAAGATAGACTCGCATTGGAGATGTGCCAACCGGCGGCCGGCGATCGCTTGCTAGCACCAGCTGCAAGCTGATTGGCTGATGGTATAGCCTCTGCCCGGTCCAGAACCAGTACAACATTCTTTCGCCAGCACCGCATTCCTTCGCCAAAAACTCAAATATATTCGGCTGGAGAGTCTTTTCAGTCAAGAAAACTTGCAGATAGGGGTTTCCCAACACAGCCTACAAAACTGGTATCTCAGTTTAAAACTAATGTTGAAGGTGAATTATTTCCTTTAAGCCTGACCCAAGTCAAATTTCCTTAGACGACTCCCTGGTCCAATGGTATCCAGAGGGGCCTTCTGGAGGTCAAAGTGGGTCATATGGAGGTCATATTGGGCCCTCTGGAGGTCTGAGCGCATGGGCGTAACCACCTTCCGAAAGTAGGTGGGGACGGAGGCACTTTGAAGTCGATTCTTTCCATGCAACGCCCATAGGCGTAATGTTAAAATCCGAAAATGTTACTGGGGACTGATCCCCAGTGACCCACGATTCATTGGAAGGGTTCGGAGGGCTCAAACTACGGAAGATGCACCATTGGAATGCTGAGCTCACGCGGAATTCAGCGATGTAAATTTTTCAAAAATCTGTCGAGGGCCTTTTTTTAATCGACATTTTGTCCGAATTCGCTCCCCTTTCGTTTGGCCAGGGCTATCGCGTATGGTATGGCGAAAATGCAGACCAATGGCATGTCTACCGATTCGTCATGCTCTGCACGATAAGGTCTCATAGAATGCAAAGCCATTAGATGGGTTGGTTGGTTGCACGGCTGCATCAAAGTCAAACGCCTCCGGTGTCGGCACTAAGGCGCACTGCTGCCCGCTCCTCATACGCAGAATCGCCCCTCGCGACACGCGAGCTGAGCACTGTGCGCCGCCGACCCGGCTTACGGAGCGGGCTTTCGGCCAGTCACGGACAAACAGTGCATCGCATGTTGAAAACCCTAGCTCTGTCCACTAGCTCAGCTATTCAACGAGATCGTGACATTTCCAGCCACCTCCGATTGCCACAAATGGTACTTTTAGACAATTGTATGCACCATATTTGCCGAACGTAGCCTCTGACCGGGACTGGCGCCGGCCCGGCTCGACCAACTTCGAGGCTGTACACGATGTGCCGTCAGAGGCCACAGTGCGGCCGCCGCCTGCCGGCTGGCCGGTCAGGGTCAGGTCATGACCGGCGGCGGCCGCGCTGTGGCCTCTGACGTCACATCGTGTACAGCCTCGAAGTTGGCCGTGCCGGGCCGGCGGCCAGTCCCGGTCAGAGGCTACGTTCGGCAAATATGGTGCATACAATTGTCTAAAAGTACCATTTGTAGCGATCGGAGGTGGCTGGAAATGTCACGATCTCGTTGAATAGCTGAGCTAGTGGACAGAGCTAGGGTTTTGAACATGCGATGCACCGTTTGTCCGTGACTGGCCGAAAGCCCGCTCCGTAAGCCGGGTCGGCGGCGCACAGTGCTCAGCTCGCGTGTCGCGAGGGGCGATTCTGCGTGTGAGGCGCGGGCGGGAGTGCGCCGTAGTGCCGACACCGGGAGCGCTTGGCTTTGATGCAGCCGTGCAACCAACCAAACCATCTAATGGCTTTGCATTCTATGAGACCTTATCGTGCAGAGCATGACGAATCGGTAGACATGCCATTGGCCTGCATTTTCGCCATACTATACGCGATAGCCCTGGCCAAACGAAAGGGGCGCGAATTCGGACAAAATGTCGATAAAAAAAGCCCTCGACAGATTTTTGAAAAATTTACATCGCTGAAATCTGCGTGAGCTGAGCTTTTCAATGGTGCATCTCCCGTAGTTTGAGCCCTCCGAACCCTTTTAATGAACCGTGGACCCCAGTGGTGGTTACGCGCCTGTCTGAGTGAGCCCTCTGGAGGAAGGAGCGGGACCTCTGAAGGTGGAGGTCGGATTGGGCCCTGATATATCGAAATTGCAGTTGTTCGTCCCGCTAATTGAACCGGGGAGTGTGCACGAGCCGTATTCGGGCCTGTTGACTTTCGTTTATGCATCATAATTCGAGTTCAGAAACCTAAATGTCTTTGGGATTTGGGAATGACTGTCGGTTGTGCATGGAAGGATTCAGCCTGGTCTCACCAGTAGTATACGTGCAATAGTACATGATTGCCGTTTCCAATGTCCGTGCTGCCTACTGTGGCGCTGTCGGTCATGGCCGCACGAACATGTTTATTATTATTGAACGTCATAGGCTCATTCCACTCAGGTGCGGCTATTACAGAACCAGTGTCAAAAAGGTAAAGAAATGTAGGTCAAACGGTCACATACACTCCGACACACATCCAAACGTCCACACACATACACACTCTCACGTAAGTGTCGTCAAGAAGCAGGCGCCGCTATCGGTCAGCCATTTGCCGCTGCAGTACATGCTTACGCAGCTCCTTCTTGAACTGCGGTAGGTTCGAATCCCGTAAGTGCGGTGGTAACATGTTAAAAGCTGTCACGGTTGAGTAAAGGAATCGCCTCCTTCCAGATTCCGATCTGATAGCTGGAACGTGAATCATGTCACCTTGTCGTGTATCGCGCTGGTGCACATGACGTCTATATATAAGATTGTTATATAGCGACTCGGGCTGCGAAGTGACCAGGACGCGTTTTAGAAGGGTTAGTGCGTGGAATTTGTACAGGTTGTCGGCAGTAAGCCACTCAAGGTCTCGTAATACATCGCTGGCATGGTCAAATTTTCGGCGCCCCGAAATTACACGTGCTGCAAAGTTAAGCACCTTCTGGAGACGTGCGGTTTGGGTAGCGTTGCATGTTCCGTAGACACTGACACGGTAACGGATGAGTGAAATGACTAGAGCCTGGACTAGAGAAGTAATCGTCGTTTGAGGTAAACTATGTTTGATTTGACTGAGATCGATTAAAATACCAGTGCAACGCCGCACGACACCATCAGTGTGGGCAGCAAACGTCATACATTGGTCGAATACGACTCCCAGGTTTCGCACCGCGGGAGAGCCGGAGACAGTGACGCCCATAAATTTTATGCTTATCGTTGGCAGCAGCCGAAGATTTTGACGAGTACCGAGAACTATGAGCTGTGTTTTCTGAGCATTGACTTTCATTCCATTTTTGCCGAACCAGTTGGATAGCTGCGAAATATTTCGTTCCATGGATCCAGTCAGAGCGCCAATGTCTCCGGGTCTCCCACTTACAAGGACCTGGGTGTCGTCCGCATACTGCACGATACATGCGTCATGAGCATACAGGGGCATGTCATTCGCGTAAATGCTGTACAACAGCGGACCGAGCACTGACCCCTGGTACGTTCCGATCGGGATGTGCCGAGGCGCAGATATAAAGGTACGAGAGCCACGCTGGCTCTGGGTGACAACCTGCTGGTAGTGGCCGGCAAGGTAGCTCGCAAACCAGCGCGTATCCACATTGTAGAGTTCCAGTTTTCTCAACAGTCCATCATGTGGCACAACATCAAAACATTTGGATAAGTCTAACAAACACAACAGCGTGATTTCTCTTCTATCCATAGCCTCAAACACTCTATCAGTCACAGTAAGAAGGGCAGTGTCAGTGGAGTGATTTAATCTAAAACCATGCTGACTAGACGAGAATAAGTGGTGGACAGTAAAATAGCTAAACAGCTGCTCATAAACAACACGTTCAATTATTTTGGCGATGGTCGGCAGGATGGAGATCGGTCGGTAATTGGACACGTCGGTGGATTTCGGTGTCTTTTGGATGGGATGCACCAAAGCCAGTTTTCATGAGTCCGGGACGACATTACTGGTCAGGCTAGAATTCACAATATGGGTGATGACTGGACAAACGGAATCCATACACTGCTTAAAGGGAAATGATGACCTTTTGATTTTGTTAGCAACAATTTCTTAGGCTACCGCTATGGTTTTAAAATTATTTTATTTAAATTTAAGAATTAAATAAAATTATTCCCAAATTCGAAGTTGTAAGTTTGGAAAAATACAAAATAAGTACCTTGTGTACTTCATGAAGGTCATTGACAAATTCGCCCCTCCCTACCATTGTTCACATCGATTGCGGCATTTTTGAAGGCTCTGTGACATTTCCGATCAAACTGAGCGCTGCTCGGACACACGCTAGTAGCGCTTTCGTTCTCCATGGCAACCAGGCGTCAGCCAATCAAAAGCCAGAAAGGGAATACGTTCTGGCTTTTCATTGGCTCACGCCTGGTTGCCATGGAGAACGAAAGCGCTACTAGCAACAACTCGCCACAATGGTTAAGTGCGCCGAGAAGCATGACAATGCTTTGCAAACAAATCGCCGACGCTAAATAGGTCGCCGTCGATGTGCATCGATGAGCTTCCGATTTAATTACCAGTTTAGTGTTATTGTTTGTTAGTTTTTTGGGGAAAAATTATTATTTTTCATGATAATATAAAGCATAGTGTTATATACAGCCACAGACAAATTATACAATACTCCTAATGTTGAAAACAAATGAATTTATTTTCAAAAATTGAGGCTCGCAACCACTAACTATGCCGCCGTTGATGTGCATCGAAGAGCTTCCGATTTTATTTCCACTTTTTCCAATCGCTGTTAGTTTTAGAAGATCGCCGGGCATATAATCACAACAAGCAGAACGCGCAATATATTTTCCACTCCATTGCGTAAAAAAACAATACGGGAAAAGCCCGCAGTTTGATGAGGACCAAAAGTACTTGCAAGTACCGGTCGTTAAAAGTGTGGAACGCTTATCAACTTTAACTTGAAATATCTTTCGGTAAGAAAGTTTTCATGCAAAATGTGATGAATTTACAATATATTTTGGTCTCGTCTGGCGATTTCAAGTGCTAACTCCATTTTTGTGGAAAAGGGTAATTTTAATGAAACGTACACATAAACCGTCGGCACCACACGATGTACTGTTCCGCATCCGGGCTATGACGCGCCGCAGTTGCCCCGGTGTAACCGGCGACACCTGGAACCGGCCGGTGGCCACGCGCGGCAGGCGCACCGCCAGCTCCGGGCCTGAGGAGTCCACCTGTCGAGCGGTGGCGGTACCAATACTGGCGAAGTATTGGTTCACGGTATGTATATAATAGGGAGTGTCACCGCTAGAAAATAGTCCCACTGCTCCTCAGGATCGACACTGTTGTACACAGCGCTCCAGTCCACGTTTTGTAGGTTGCAATTCAGCTCTGTCACGTCCAGTTTCCGCCAGCTCCTACCCGTCAGTGAGCACTGCACTGGTCGGTAGTGGGGCAGCGACACCAAAGCACGCGACCAGTTATGTGGGCTATAGTCGCAGTGCAGCGTGCCGGCCCGCTCAACACCACGGCTTGTACAGATCACGTCAATGGTGGAGCCAGATGACCGGAACGTAGGACCACTGATGTGCTGCTGCATGGAGTATGCTGTGAGAAACTCCCTGAATCTAGTGGCCGCGGTGCCGTCGTTGCTGTTGTTGGTGTTGATGTTGATGTCACCGCATATATTGATCGGTCCACTGTGGCGGGTGACGATGTGCTGGAGTTGCTGCTCCAGTTCGTCGATGTCCGCGGTGACTCGGGACTGTGTCTGAACTGGTGGTCGGTAGAGCGAACACACCATCACTTTTTGCGAGCCAGCACGGATTTGGACCCACAGCGACTCCATGTTGCCGAAAAATGGATTTAAGGTAGTCAGGAATGAATCAAATCCAAAAACCAAAGATTAAAAGTTGTTCAGAATTGCTTACTGCATACTAATCCACCCTAGGAATTTTCGAAATCTGGAATTGTTAATTTCCACCCTGCTGACGACCATGCCTACTGCTGATGTGGTCGACTTGACGCGGGCCTGCACGCGCACCGGGCAGAGCGTCGAACGGTGTGTCGCTGCACTGCTCGCCGCAGCTCTGCTAGATTCAATTAAAGTATATTATTCAGCTCATATTGATTATGGGGATGGAGGCATTATTTTTCAGTACTACAGTAGATTACAGGTACATACAACTATACAACTACCTACATCTAAAAAATGACGCATTTGTGATTTTGCGTTTTTTTGGCGATGGCGCTCCCCAACGCCAATGTGTCTGTACCACTATTTTGGACGTGGTTTCGCCCCTGACTTCACTGTTACCAGGCTGATAATGACAGTGATAATGACCCCAACGCCAATGTGTCTGTACCACTATTTTGGACGTGGTTTCGCCCCTGACTTCACTGTTACCAGGCTGATAATATCGACCACATTTTTAAAGGTAGGTATGGTCTTAAACGACCCAAAGGTGGTATCCAGGGCATCGCCACCTAGGGGGGGGGGGGGGGGCGCCCCCCGGTAACGACGCCCTGGATATATCTACCTTTACCCCCTGGACCATACCTACCTTTCCCCCCTCCCCACCAGGATCGCTCCGTCCCCCAGATTCGCAGGATTGTAACATTAGCCACATGGGGCTGCCCCCCCCCAAACCCCTGGCTGCCTCTCACTCAAAATGTTGTGACCATGCAACTGGTGGTATCATTCACAAAAATCCGACATTTGCCCTCACTTAGTTATTAATTTGAACGTCATTTTGGGGAACATATTACATGAAGTCACTATCGTTGCTCGCCTAGTGATGAGTCAATGGTGTTGTCCACAAGTACCTAAACAGTAAACACTACGACTGCGTCGAGATGAATTAGCGATGTTTCTCTACTAACGATGTGGAGGTTGGCCATAGTGATGAGTGATCTGTGACGTGTTGACAGCGCTTCTCTGCTCTGGCAGATGTGTCGGAGGAGGTGTTCACGGCGGTACCTATGCAGTGGAGGTTGGCCATAGTGATGAGTGATCTGTGACGTGTTGACAGCGCTTCTCTGCTCTGGCAGATGTGTCGGAGGAGGTGTTCACGGCGGTACCTATGCAGTGGAGGTTGGCCATAGTGATGAGTGATCTGTGACGTGTTGACAGCGCTTCTCTGCTCTGGCAGATGTGTCGGAGGAGGTGTTCACGGCGGTACCTATGCAGTGGAGGTTGGCCATAGTGATGAGTGATCTGTGACGTGTTGACAGCGCTTCTCTGCTCTGGCAGATGTGTCGGAGGAGGTGTTCACGGCGGTACCTATGCAGTGGAGGTTGGCCATAGTGATGAGTGATCTGTGACGTGTTGACAGCGCTTCTCTGCTCTGGCAGATGTGTCGGAGGAGGTGTTCACGGCGGTACCTATGCAGGGCAGCGGAACGTTCTCAGTGGAGGCCGTGCTTCAGAACGTTTCACCCCGCTCCGGCGCCAAGGTCAGGTCACTGTCACCCCACTCCGGGGTCAGGGTCAGGTCACTGTCACCCTGCTCCGTTGTCAATGTCAGGTCACTGTCACCCCGCTCCGGGCTAAGGTCATGTCACTGTCACCCCACTCCAGGGTCAAGGTCAGGTCACTGTCACTCCACTCCGGAGCCAAGGTCAGGTCACTGTTACCCCGCTTTTGGATCAAGGTCAGGTCACTGTCACCCCGATCGGGGCTCAAGGCCAGGTCATTGTCACCCCGCTCCTGGATCAAGGTCAGGTCACTGTCACCCCGCTCCGTTGTCAATGTCAGGTCACTGTCACTCCGCTCCGGGCTAAGGTCATGTCACTGTCACCCCACTCCAGGGTCAAGGTCAGGTCACTGTCACTCCACTCCGGAGCCAAGGTCAGGTCACTGTTACCCCGCTTTTGGATCAAGGTCAGGTCACTGTCACCCCGATCTGAGCTCAAGGTCAGGTCATTGTTACCCCGCTCCTGGATTAAGGTCAGGTCACTGTCACCCAGCTCCGTTGTCAATGTCAGGTCACTGTCACCCCGCTCCGGGCTAAGGTCATGTCACTGTCACCCCACTCCAGGGTCAAGGTCAGGTCACTGTCACCACGATCCGGGGTCAAGGTCAGGTCACTGTCGTCCCGCTCCGGGGTCAAGGTCATAGGAGCTTGACCGCCCCTGTAGCTCACTGGTTTTTGTCCGCCCCTGTAGCTCCGTTGGGAGAGCGCTGGGCTTCTGACCTCACCCGGTAGTGGCAGCCCGGGTTCGAGTCGCTTCGGCGCTCGCTATTTGCCCCTGACTGGGATGGCCTGTGGCCGGTGGCAGCGGTCGCACTCAAGGTCAGGTGACGTGAGATGACGGGGCGGACCGTGTCCAGGTATGTTGGGCACGCACAACTTTCGCTTCTAAATTCTGACGGACGCCAGGAATTGCTCGATCGGGTGGTGGGGTCAGGGCCTGCGCAACAAGCTATGCTTAGCGCGAGGCCTGACCTCGGAAATCCATCCATTCAAAAACATTCGGACTAAATTTATTTAAAAAGAAAAGAAAAAAGCGGGGCCAATCTGGCGTGTCGGGACATTGGCTCGTCTGTTCTCAACGGAAGTAGGCATGTACCACCACTGAACTCGGATGAACATCGAACGTTTGCATGCATGCCTGCAAAAAACGGTGCATGCATGCCTGCATTGCACCGTTTTTAATGTTCCAAATAAAATGTTCCGAGCGACATATGCGTCTCCATCCTTTGACGCGCTTTTCTTTAGCTATTAAAGGGAGATAATCACATTTTCCCACACAAAAGGAGTTAGCACCTGAAATCGATAGACAAGGCCAAAATACAATGTAAATTCATCACATTTTGCATATAAACATTCCTACCGAAAGATATTGCCAGTTTCCTACCGATAAGCGACCCGCGCTTATATCGGTCGGTACTCAGCAAGTACTCGGTAACGAATTCAGTAAATTAGCCTCCCTACGCATTGTTATTTATCATGAAGGTATGCAATATGTTTCATGCACTCTATCTTTTGCGAATGGGCCAACAAATTTATGAACAATCAACAATCACTCGAAAGAAGTGCATTGACATCGGCAGTTTAGCTTGGCACCGGCCGGCCGGTGCCAAGCTAAACTACGGCGACCTATTTAGTGTCGGCGATTTGTTTTCAAGTGCCCATTGAACAACGTTGAACAGATTGATGCAAAAGCGCCATGTTGCGCTTTCCAATAGTGGAGGGGAAATACCGATCATTAATTTTCCCAAACTTCCAACTTGAATTAGGGAATAATTTTATTTAATTCTTGAATTTAGATAACAACATTTTAATGCCATAACGGACAACGGTAGCCAAATAAATTGTTCCTAACAAAATCAAAAGGTGATTATTTCCCTTTAAAGGGAATAGTGCACCTTGGGAAAAGTACGTGGAATGATGTAAAAGAGTGTCCTGATTACGGTTCTGGCATGCGTTTTTGCGAAAAAGTACCAATTTGTCATAATTGGAAAAATATTGATATTAATACATGTGACGTCACAATAATCTTGCGTCACCAAAACGAGTTGTGACGTCATACCGGCAAAAGTCTATCCTTGAATCAGAATATGTAAGCAACTTAACCTCGTTCGCTGGGTTGCGACTCGCGAGTATATTGGTCGCGATTGAAAATGTGTGAATGTTTACACTATGGCCTTGTATGAGTAGAGTTGGAGTGGCGTTGCGTGAACACATACCCATAATGTTCATTGTTCATGTGCACACATAAATGTACCTGTACCTAAATGTAGATATACCTACCCACAATTATGTCCGTGAAGTTAGCGTCATCGTCATCACACAACTCCAGCGTCAACTTTTTATTTTCCCCAAACTTCGTGTATAGGTCAATCAGATCATGCTGATTCAAAAAATCAAGTGCATTTTGCGATAGCGATTTACCTAGGTCAAATTTGAGGTCAAACGAAAGGGAACGCGCTGGAGCCTAGTTACCGTCCGGTTTGCTGTAAAATAGTCTCAAGCGATTCCTCGAGTCAAAATCTAGCGTGAACGAGACTTTCAGGTCCTGACCTTTAAGGTCAAATTTCAGATCAAGGGACAGGGAACAGCGTTAACGGTTGATTTTCCCCAAACTTCGTGTATATGTCAATCAGACCATGCTGATTCCAAAAATCAAGTCCATTTTGCGATTGCGATTGACATTCGAAGTCAAACTTGAGGTCAAACGAAGGGGAACGCGCTGGAGCCTAAAGTTACCGTCCGATTTTTAAAAAATATGGTCTCAAACGATTCCTTGGGCCAAAATCTAGCGTGATACTTTCATGTCCTGACCGTTAAGGTCAAATGTTCAGGTCAAAGGACGGGGAACAGCGTTAACGGTTGATTTTCCCCAAACTTCGTGCTTCAGACCATGCTGATTCCAAAAATCAAGTCCATTTTGCGATAGCGATTGACCTAGGTCAAATTTGAGGTCAAACGAAGGGGAACGCGCTGGAGCCTAAAGTTACCGTTCGTTTTTTTTTTTAAATGGTCCAAACGATTCCTTGAGCCAAAATCTAGCGTGAGCTATACTTTCAGTTTCTGACCTTTAAGGTCAAATTTAAGTTCAAAGGACAGAGAACAGCGTTAACGGTTGATTTTCCCCAAACTTCGTGCTTCAGACCATGCTGATTCCAAAAATCAAGTCCGTTTTGCGATAGCGATTGACCTACTAGGTCAAATTTGAGGTCAAACGAAGGGGAACGCGTTGGAGCCAAAGTTACAGTGCATTTGTAAAAAAATTGGTCTAAAACGATTCCTTGGGTGAAAATCTAGCGTGAGCTATGCTTTCAGGTCCTGACCTTTAAGGTCAAATTTCAGGTCACAGGACGGGAAACAGCGTTCCCCTTCGTTTTACCTCAAATTTGACCTAGAAGGTCAATCGCTATCGCAAAATGGACTTGATTTTTGGAATCAGCATGGCCTGTTTGACCTATGAACGAAATTTGGGGAAAATCAACCGTTAACGCTGTTCTCTGTCCTTTGACCTGGAATTTGACCTTAAAGGTCAGGACTTGAAAGTCTCGCTCACGCTAGGTTTTGACCCAAGGCATCGTTTGAGACCATTTTAAAGCAAATCAGACGGTAACTTTAGGCTCCAGAGCGTTCCCCTTCGTTTGACCTCAAATTTGGCCTAGGTCAATCGCTATCGCAAAATGGACTTGATTTTTGGAATCAGCATGGTCTTGATTGACCTATACATGAAGCTTGGGGAAAATCAACAGTTAACGCTGTTCCCTGTCCTTTGACCTTAAAGGTCAGGACCTGAAAGTCTCACTCACGCTAGATTTTAACCCAAGGAATCGTTTGAGACCATTTTAAAGCAAATCGGACGGTAACTATAGGCTCCAGCGCGTTCCCTTTCGTTTGACCTCAAATTTGAACTAGGTCAATCGCTATCGCAAAATGGACTTAATTTTTGGAATCAGCATGGTCTGATTGACCTATACACTTAGTTTGGGGAAAATACAAAGTTGACGCTGGAGTTGTGTGATGACGATGACGCTAACTTCACGGACATCATACATTTTGGATGTGCTTCTACTGCAGCGAACATTGCAGTTACAGGTACGAACCAACCATCAAAAGATGCGTCTTTTCAAGACGAGTGTCGGCATTATTTTCAATTGGAAATCCAATGAAAATTGACAAAGTTATGGCCAATAATATTTCTAGGTCATCATGACCACATGATGCGTTTCGGTGGCGGTCGGTTCAAATAGCGAAGACGAAGTGTGGTAAGAATACTAATGACGTATGCGAAACGTCACAAGATTTGTCCCTTTAAAATATAACCAAACATACCCAACGGTTTTTGCGTTGAAAATGAGCAACTAGGTCGTTTTGGAAAGAAAAATTTCAGATTTGGAGAGATTTCTCAGTACTCCCGACAATCTGGCTATCTCAGTTACAAACTAATGTTAACTGATGTCGATGCCACTACCCTCTCTCTAGGCATTGCCTCGGCGTCTGTTTGACCCGTCTGTCCCTCTGGCCAGGTTCTGGTGTTGTGTAACGGCTCGTACGGACGGCGACAGATGCAGATCTGCCGGGCGGCCGGCATCCCCTACACCGTCCACGAGCAGCCCGAGGACCGCGCGCTGGACCCGGCTGCCGTGGAGCCGCTGCTGGCCACCGATTCCTTCACCGCCGTCACCATGGTCCACTGCGAGACCAGCAGCGGCGTGCTGAACCCGGTGGCGCGGCTCGGCCAGCTGGTGCGCCGCCTGCAGCCGCGCGCCGCATTCGTCGTCGACTCGATGAGCGCGTTCGGCGCGGTGCCGCTGGACTTGGAGGAGGCGGGCGTGGACTACCTGGTCAGCTCGGCCAACAAGTGCATCGAGGGCGTGCCCGGCTTCGGGTTCGCGCTGTGCCGCCTGGATCACCTCCGCACGACTGAGGGTGAGGAGTGAGGACTTGACGGGGGCCAGGGGGTAGGTGGGGGACTGAGTCAGAGAGTGAGGGGTAGGTGGGGGACTGCGTCAGAGAGTGAGGGGTAGGTGGGGGACTGAGTCAGAGAGTTAGGGGTAGGTGGGGGACTGAGTCAGAGAGTGAGGGGTAGGTGGGGGACTGAGTCAGAGAGTGAGGGGTAGGTGGGGGACTGAGTCAGAGTGAGGGACAGGTGGGGGACTGAGTCAGAGAGTGAGGGGTAGGTGGGGGACTGAGTCAGAGAGTGAGGGGTAGGTGGGGGACTGAGTCAGAGAGTGAGGGGTAGGTGGGGGACTGAGTCAGAGAGTGAGGGTAGGCGGGGGACTGAGTCAGAGAGTGAGGGGTAGGTGGGGGACTGAGTCAGAGAGTGAGGGGTAGGTGGGGGACTGAGTCAGAGAGTGAGGGGTAGGTGGGGGACTGAGTCAGAGAGTGAGGGGTAGGTGGGGGACTGAGTCAGAGAGTGAGGGGTAGGTGGGGGACTGAGTCAGAGAGTGAGGGGTAGGTGGGGGACTGAGTCAGAGTGAGGGACAGGTGGGGACTGAGTCAGAGAGTGAAGGGTAGGTGGGGGACTGAGTCAGAGAGTGAGGGGTAGGTGGGGGACTGAGTCAGAGAGTGAGGGGTAGGTGGGGGACTGAGTCAGAGAGTGAGGGGTAGGTGGGGGACTGAGTCAGAGTGAGGGACAGGTGGGGGACTGAGTCAGAGAGTGAGGGGTAGGTGGGGGACTGTGTCAGAGAGTGAGGGGTAGGTGGGGGACTGAGTCAGAGTGAGGGACAACAGGACTGGCCACTGAGGCTAATGCGTGCTGCTTCATGCTAGCGTTCACCCAGCAATATGTCGACAGCTATGTATCGATGGCAAGGTGACCTATTGCAGATAGTATACCCAACCATGGGCGTCGGAGGCGGGGGGACGGGGGGGACACGTCCACCCAAACATTTTCATATTTTAACATTACGCCTATGGGCGTTGCATGGAAAGAATTGACTTAAAAATGCCTACGTGTCCCCCCCCCCCCCCCCCCAACTTTCAGAAGGTGGCGACGCCCTTGCCCACAACCCCTGCGCCCCTGCCTCTCTCATCCCTCCCTCCCTCTTCACAGGTAACAGCCGCAGCCTCAGCCTGGACCTGTACCAGCAGTGGTGGGCGCTGGAGTCGACCGGCCAGTTCCGCTTCACCCCTCCGACCCACGTCATGTTGGCGTTCCGTCACGCCCTGCAGCACCTGCTGGAGTCGGGCGGCGTGGCCGCGCAGGCCGCCCGCTACCGCTCCAACAACGCCATCGTGAAGCGCGGCCTGACCCAACTCGGCTTCCGGCGGCTGGTCCGCGCCGGAGACGACTGCTACATAATCACGTCGTTCCTGTGCCCGGCCGACCCGCGCTTCTCGTTCGCAGAGTTCTACCGCCGGCTCTCCGAGCGCGGTCTGGTCATCTACCCGGGAAAGGTCACCGAGGCCGACTGCTTCCGGGTGGGCAACATCGGAGATCTGCACGAGGAGGACATGAATCGGCTGGTGGAGGGAGTACGGGCAGTGTTGAAGCAGATGGAGGTGTCCACACCGGTCACCTACGAGCAGTAGTGACGTCACCGGGGAGCAGTGACGTCATAAGGGCGCGGAGTGCGAGAGGGTGCGGGGTCGCTGCTGGCCCGTGGTGAAGACGTACGGGACAGCGCGGAACGGCAATCGGTTGTGTAAAGAAAAACTACTCCGTTGGATGATGTTTATTGTTACACTGTCAGCAGTTCGTGCTGAAGTACGGCCATACCATCTCTCGTGCCTTATACGCGAGTCGTTTGCAAGGGCAAAATACAAACATACTCGAAGTACTGACCTCCCATCAGGGAAAACAATCCCGGAAGAAAAGAAACTCAATTGAACCCACAAACGACCCGGGAAGAGAGATGTATCACAAATTACACATGCACACAAACCGTAATACTCTGCCCATTCGCGCCCATTCGGGCAGACTTCACAAAGTAGCCAACAATATCGTCAGAGAAACAGGGAATAAATTGGGTCAATATAATTACTAATAGAATAGAGGTCCTCAGAACATAGCACCAAAATACTCATTACGCCCCATAAACCCCGTCATGTCTACTGGTGACTAAACTGACCGATGTCTATAGAGACAATGTAGTCGACGTGGTGAAATCCTGGGTCAATACGACGCCGGAGTATGCGACACGCTTGCTGTTGGCCTACAGCAAGCACCAAATATCAAACTCTCGTGCGTCAACTATTGAAGAAGCCGACCAACACCCATTAGGCAGCTTAACTCATCGCTTTTTGAAACATATCGACATATCGACTTCCAAATGCACAACGTCTGAACGTTGTTTCGTCCACCAAGTCAAAAATCCAGCCAGTTACGTGAGCTGGCCAGTCACTTGTTCAGATCTGTCTGGGGAGTCTGGACCACCGGTCATTCGGTGAGGCTCCCCAGTCACCACACAGAGCACACTGGAAGCCTGAACTCGACGAGACTGGAGACTCGGGCCGTCCCCGGGCAGCGAGGCGCTCGTTACACACAACCTACCTCCCACCACACACCTTTCGACGTCAACTCACAGCGACGTGACGTCACACCGCTCACAGCGACGTGACTACAGCACACTACACACCGCTCACAGACAAGTCATTGCACGAGGTAGTGAACAAACTACACCGACACACATGCACTGATACACGAACAGCAGTCTACTGGAGCCTCGCTTGAAT
>JAXIVJ010003007.1:95000-100264 GCA_036785665.1 Chirona hameri
ACCAGTAATGAGAATATGCGCTCAGTAGCCATCATTTTGCGCACATTTCTATATTTCTGGTGGACGTATGCTCTGAAACACAAACACCAGTTGGCTCTGGTGTTTTTGCTCTACTATGTGTGCTCTGGTATACTGACCCGTGTTTGTTCCGGCATGGTATGGTCCGTTACACTGACCCCTGTTTGTTCTGGTATGGTATGGTCCGGTATACTGACCCCTGTTTGTTCCGGTATGGTATGGTCCGTTACACTGACCCCTGTTTGTTCTGGTATGGTATGTATTGGTCCGGTGTATACTGACCCTGTTGTTCCGGAACCGGAAGCGGAGAAGTTCGTTGGCGCAGCCAGTTTGATGGCCTTCTCCGGCGTGATTGAGCACGATGTTGACCGCCGAGCCGCGGTACATCCCAAAGTAGCCCTCGGCGCGGTATGTCTTGCGGAAACAGTCCAGCCTGACGCGCAGAAGAGCCAGTCGCGTCACGGGCGAGGGTGACAGGTCAGGTGGGGTACGTCAGAATATGTCATGGGTTATGAGTGGTACTCAAATATAACAAGAGAAAACGATCTTGTATGCTATCGTAGAGGTAGATAAGCTCTCAACATGAACTGATGTAATGCAAGTGCTCGATATGATTTGGTGATTCATGCTCCTAGCCAATTTAGTTAATGAATACAATGACACCGAAAAATGAAAACTGAAGTCCGAACATAGACTCGTAACTGATTTGCACATAGCAATTTTGGCACATATTCACAGAACATGACAATACTTTAGGATGATCAGAAATCAAATACAAATGACTCGGTGAAGGAATATCCTGAATGATAATCTAAATGATGCTAAACCGTCAAGCTTAGGGAGTTTAATTCGTTGTACATGAAAGTCAGTGACCTCTGAATAAGTGACTTACATCGAGCTGTACATCCGCTCTCCATTGGCGCCCGATCTGCTGGTTCTGCCAACCGAGTCTTCACCAGGGGTCAGCGGGGAAGACGCACCGTGACCTCCGATAATGCCGGCGATGCCTCCGTTCACACCTTTGGCACCAGATCTGATGGAGAAACAGGTCCAAATGTAATGTTGGACCACTGGTGGAGCACAATGGTGGAATGGTGAGGCGGCATCAATGGTAAACTGGTTAGTGGATACCCAACCAGTAACCGAACCAAGGCTCTTTGGAAGCTGGTAACATATAGGTACATGTGATACAACATGTAATGCTGGTGTCAGGAACCCAGTAGCACAAAGTTAAAATGACAAGCAAGCAAATCTTCAAACTATAGCAATGATATCAACAAATAGAATTCCGGATCAGACCGCAGAAATCACCGCAGTTTTGGCAATTGTGGCTTCAGTCTGGGGAGATAACACAATGGGTGCATCTGTTGGAATCTTACGTGAATTTCAGAGCTTCGCTTGCATGCCTGCAGATCAGTCGCGTGATCTTGGATTGAAAGACACTGCAAGCTTTCTTGGGGAGGTAAGAATCTGAAATTAAGGACATCAGCATTTTGTCCTCTGAAATGCATATCATGGAAGGTTTTAGATATCTCAACGATAAGCGACATCAATGATTATAATTTCTGACAATAATATACCTTGATGTTTTTCTCTCGCCTATGTGGGAGACTTGATAGGATTGGTGTTGATTTTAGTATATTGTATGAGCAAATGTGATTGTGGGCGATACAGCACTTGCGGGAGTAGTTAGGCATGTTGGTCACGTGGTAGCATTGGCAGAGTGTGGGGTTCACTTGGCCATAGGCCTTTTTCAGGGTCACTCGCAGGCATTACATCAAGAGTGGGTTTTTCGACAGGAATTATTATCTATGTGATGAATGAATTAGAGAAATCAAATGCATATATGCAAGGGAGCTAGGATTGGTTTTGATGTTAGGGTGCAGAGTGGAAATTATTCCTTAGACTGACCATGAGTGGAATATCAACCTAAAAAGACACATTGCGCACAATTTTAAGCCGAAAAAGGCCATATGGAAGGGAATATTCACAGCAGTTGTAACTGAATAAGTTATACAACTTTTTCTTTCTTTCTTGAACTTGATTTCCAGTGGAGGGAAATCTGAGGGGCAAGCATCAGTAGTTTGATTTATTTGATGGAACTTTTACTAGGGGTGGAGTATTCTCATGGAAGTAGGGGAAAAGGAGTGGAAAATTATTCTCAACAGGGTAGTCATTCTCCACCCAAAATGTCAACTTCTAGGACAACTGCATATGTGCGTGGCATTCAGGAGTTATTGTATGTCATACCGATACTATTCGGCAGGAGAGCTTTCTCGTGAGAGTGGCACACAGACGGTTCCTTTGCTCGCATTTCTTAGTTACCCATGTTCGTCCATAGAGCTCATACACCAATGAGGCTCTGTGACGAAGGAATAATTAATCCCAGATTTCTTTATTCCTTCGTCTCAATGCTTGTGTACTGTTGCATTTCGTGGTGTCGTAATACTTCGCCTCGCATTCCTCGACTTCGCAAAACTGTCTACACGGATGTTCGTCTCGCATTTTTTTTTGACCGCGCAACATTCGTAACCGTACTTCATCTACTACTCATAATACCCTCGGTAGTCTGTACCCTCATATACATATATTCCCTCATATACTCATATACCGCTCATACATATATACATATATACATATATACATATATACATTCATTCCATCCATCCATCCATCCATCCATCCATTCCATCCATCCATCCATCCATCATCCATCCATCCATCCACCCACCCATCTCCACCACCCACTCCACCCACCCACCCACCCACACCAGCCAGCCAGCCAGCACCAGCCAGCCAGCCAGCAGCAGCCAGCCAGCCAGCCAGCCAGCAGCCAGCCTAGCCAGCCAGCAGACCAGCCAGCAGCCAGCCAGCCAGCCAGCCAGCCAGCCACGCCAGCACGCCAGCAGCCAGCCAGCCAGCCAGCAGCCAGCCAGCCCGATCCATTGCATGCATGCATGCATGCATGCATGCATGCATGCATGCATGCATGTATGTATGTATGTATGTATGTATGTATGTATGTATGTATGTATGTATGTATGTATGTATGTATGTATGTATGTATGTATGTATGTATGATGTATGTATGTATGTATGTATGTATGTATGTATGTAGTATGTATGTATGTATGTATTGTATGTATGTATGTATGTATGTATGTATGTATGTTATGTATGTATGTATGTATGTATGTTGTATTGTATGTATGTATGATTATATATATATATATATTATATATATATATTATATATATATATATATATATATATATATATATCATACATACATACATACATACATACATACATACATACATACATACATACATACATACATACATACATACATACATACAATACATACATAGCATACATACATACATACAATACATACATACATACATACATACATACATACCATACATATAAGTACGGTTACGAATATATGGGGACTTAAGGAGTCCCCATATATCACACAAACTAATGCAGTCATGGCGCACCACTGAACTATTCGTAGTGCCTTCTAAATGTGTCCAATATGTCACAAGTGTTGTTAAATATTTGTATGGTCCCTATCCATCAAATGTGCATTTACTTGTATTGTGTTATCATATATCATCAACAGCACTTTTATTTTAGTTGACTAATTTTAACAAATGTGCCTTAATTACTGACTTAGCGTAAGAATAGTGCCCATCTCTCTCAAGCTCGTGAAAGCTCATGTTGAATTTTCAAATATCAACAATTTCAAATAATTTTAAAAAGCAGCACTTATATATAATATTTTGAATATGTCGTAGTGTTCACTTAATATGTACCTATATGCAAATAGGCTCTGACGATGACGTAAGAACGTTGAAACCGGTTAGTCATGTAGGCATGTCATCTAGGTGAAATAATATATCGATTACCGAACGAAACTAAAACACTTATTCGACATTTAGAACAAACTGAAAAGAAACGAATCAAATGTAATTATGCTCTGGCATTCAACAACAGCTGCATAGATGAATATATATTGCCGAAGTATACGAATATATATATATTATATATATATATATATATATAATATATATATATATATGTATTATATATATATATATATATATATATATATATATATATATATATATATATATATATATATAATATAATATATATATATATATATATTATATAGTATATATATATATATATATATATATATATATATATTATATATAGAATACACAGAAAATTATGGCATATATGACACAGGAAAGCAAACACATAGGTGGACGCGTTTCGTCATAAAATACTTCATCAGCACCATATGCATAAGATGAAATAATGCACACACGCAAGAAAAGCTATACATCACAGCTTCAATCTTTTCGAATTAGTATATGAATGTTCTAGAAGAACGTGATATGTTAAGTCAGGCACCTCCTTCATGACCTATTGTCTTGCTTTAAATTCCTGTAGCTTTATTAACACAACCTAATATAATAACATGTCTCAAATAATGTCACAATTAAGTTCTAATGCAAATAATAATAAACGTCAAACTGTGCTTATTTATTCACCCTTTGATGTCTTTGATACTGAATACTGACGCTGATTTTGCCCATTTTATAAACCTGGCCCTAGTATTAATCGTGTCGTTCGTTGCAATACATGCTGCTTCGGTCGCTTTTCTATTCCTTTTAGTCTTACAGGAAGCCAAAATCTCCGCCCCAGCCCAATTTGGTAGATGATTAGTTTACTCAGCATCAACAACAAATACACTATATTCCATATGGTGTCGAAGGTCTCGTTTGTGCTCTCCAAGTCTCGTCTCATTTCCCTACCAGTTTCACCTATATATGATTTGCTACACGCCCCACATGGAACTTTGTAAACGACGCTGATGTCGTTATGCTGGGGATGTTTTTTTTTTTAGTTAGCATCTCTCCAAGTTTTCTGCCAGACGTCAGTGCTACTTTAATACCCGTCGTTTCGAGGTGATTCGCAATTGTTACAGCCTATTTTGGAGTTAGGTATGGACATATATCGAACATCCTTCTTTCGGGTCTTTGCTGTCTTTGTTTTGTTCCGAATAATCGTAGCTTTCTTTTTTAGATTAAGAAGTAGTCCTTTTGGGGATTTAAGCTTCATGAAAGATGATATGATATGCTGAATTTTCTCATCGAGATATTCTTTGCTACATATGCGAGAGCTCTAAGAAAGAACCCTAAAACTACCCCACGTTTTACCCTATCGCT
>JAXIVJ010003008.1:0-5000 GCA_036785665.1 Chirona hameri
AAACATTATGCGATACTCCGTCATTATCCCATAGGTCATAATGGTAACTTATGTTGTGACCTGAGGTCAACCGGTGACCAGGGTCGGTTAGCTCACTCGTTGTGCACCGTCTATAGGCTGCTGGGAATATTTAGCCGTTGAAACGACTTCGGTAAGTACCTTAGGGTAAAAGTTATGCGGTACCCAATATTTGACCTTCGCGAGCACTCTTTGACCTCCCGAAGTCAAACAATTGACCTCAGCGAGAAATGTTTTCATGTTTCGAATACACTCATAGACACCAACATTTCGTATAAGTTTGAACACAATCTTTACCTCTCTAAACCCTTCAAAACTCCGCCGTAAACAATGCGCCCTACACTCTGACGCACATACGCCGGTCCGCTTGGTAGCAGTTGGCATCAGCGCCATCTACAATAGCTTTCAATTGTGGTGCCCCATTCACCCATTTCTAGCAGCCCTTTCTGCACTATGTCGGTCGGCCGTTTTCCGGTACTCGGTGTGGTGTGTTTGATTAAGCGCAGCAGCATTTTCGTGTGAGAAACTAATTACGCTACTTGTGTCAGTATGTAAGCGAAACCAGCTTACATTTTTTAGAAACAAAATATTTCGAAGACCAAACCCTATTCGTATCGGTCTTTGAGTTAAAAGTATATACAATACACCAATAAATTTCATTCTAAATTTTGATGGGCATTTTAAAGGAATGTAATATGATTATATGGATCATGATTCATGACTATATCAAAGTTATTGATAACTATATATTTGTCTTGCCGCTCTGCCGGCGGCCGGTGTCTCTCAGTGGGCTATCGACGCGTCTGAGTGGCGCCGGCCGGCCAGCGGCGGGGGTTGGCGGGCGGACAGCGCCCCTCTGTCCAGCGCCGACCGAGCAGCGCGCGCTGTCGGCATCGATCGGCGCCGGCCACGCAGTCGCGATCGGTGGCGGCGTCCTCAGCCACTCGGAGTGTGGCGTCACCGAGCCCCACTGGTGCCGCGCGCCGCGCCGGCCGCACCTCACTGACGCCACGGCGCGAGCAACAGGTGAGCGCGAGCTTCGCCCCGGCGGCGGCGGCGGAGGCGGGCCTGACATCACCGAGGGAGTGGCGCCGCCGCGGCCTATGACCTACCTGGCGGCCATGGCCGAGGCGCTGGCCGAGCAGCCCGACTACAACATCTTCGAGAACAAGACGGGCCTGGCCGAGGACCTCAAGTTCCTGGCGAGCATGCCCGAGCTGTGTGACGTCACCTTTCTGGTGGGCGAGACGCGCGAGCCGGTCTGTGCCGTGAAGGCGGTGCTGGCATCCCGCAGCAGGTCAGTGACCCGGCCAGACGGTCAGACGGTCGGACGCTCGGTCGGTCGGTCGGTCGGTCGGTCGGTCGGTCGGTCGGTCGGTCGGTCGGTCGGTCGGTCGGTCGGTCGGTCGGTCGGTCGGTCGGTCGGTCGGTCGGTCGGTCGGTCGGTCGGTCGGTCGGTCGGTCGGTCGGTAGGTCGACGGACAGTCGGACGGATGGGCCGAACCTTTCCGTTTGGAATGTCTTGCACAGTTATTTTAGGACAGACTTAACTGTTATTGATGCCAACTGCAATGCATTTCATGCCTTTTTTGATAATCACCTACAGGGTCTTTCTCTAGGACTGCACTTTTTAATATGCTCGTTAAGGACATGTAAAATGGATTCTTATAGGTAAAATTGGTATCATCTGGTCGAGTACACCTGGATATTTTGGTATTTGGTCATTTTAAACGTCGTTTGTCGCATGCAAACATGTTTTTCGAAACATTGATTTCCAATGTCAAACTTGATTTCGTCGGATTTGGCAGTGATAATTTTGTTGTGTGAAGGCGCGCCAATGTCGTCTTTGTTAAACGCATTTGTTTTACACATGAATACTGTATTTTGTCATTGTACTCGTGAACGTTCATTGTCGGTGATTGTTTACTATATCCACCGAACTGCTTGAACCTCAGCTTGGCCAGCTGAGACTCGAAGGGAGCCCCCTGCAGGTGCACACAGGCCTTTGCCCGACAGCGCAGGTGCCGCACAGCTCGGTTCACGTTTTCCTCCTCGTCTGACTCAGCAAGGGCCTCAATCGTCGCATTCAGGTCCTTCAGTGATGGTGGTGGTGTCTTCCGTAGATCGACCATAGCGACATCCCAGAACCAGTAGTCCAAGGGCGAGAGGTCGGGCCTCTTGGCGGGCCAGGGGTGGGCAGATGCGACTGATGATCCGATCGCTTTTTACGCTGAGTTCGGCGAGGAGAGAACTATCGTTGGATTGGCTGGATGCCGATGCTGTTTTGTGATTGCTGATTCTTACGCATTTTTTGCCAGAATAAAAATACGTGCCACTTGCTCAAAATTCACGTGCGAATGTGCCTATCTTGGGTACATCCTTCCAGACGATTTTTGACGTGAAATCATGCAAAGTCTAGTTTGACATTGGATAGAAAAGTTCTCAAAAGCATGTTTGCATGCGACAAACGACGTTTAAAATTACCAAATACCAAAATGCCCAGGTGTAGTCGACCAGATGATACCAATTGTACCTAGAAGAATCCATTGTACATGTCCTTAACGAGCAAATTAAAAAGTACAGTTCTAGAGAAAGACCATGTAGTTGTGGCTGTTTCGCGAGGCTTGGCAGATTTGTCCGGGTTTTCAGAAAGCTTTACTCCAAACTTGCTTAACATCGTTGACATCCTGACCCTTGTCCAATTTGCAGAGTCTTCCACAAAATATTTTACTGCACGTCATCACCACAACGGAAGAAAGATCAGCCTCAGAAGGAGAATAAACTGAGGTTGTTTCTGAAGAGGAGTAGCGAGCCACTTCTTAATCTACAAAACACCACGGAAAAGGTATGGGAGCGTTTTGGCAGAATGCAATTGTGCTTTGCAAGTAAGTTATTCTCATATTTTTTTACATTTCGATGTTTGTATGATGCATATGCTCCGGTTTAAATACTTAGGTACCTATATACAACCATAATTAATATAAATGTTATGATCTGCCTTGTCGCTGTTAACTTGCCTTGCTTTCGTTGTTTAGCATTGGTTGTTTCTTCCGAGCACATGTTCGGTAAAATTGTCATACCTAAAACACGTACACTCGGCGATCATTAAATTGCGTTTCGCCAACGCCACATACCTACCTATTAGAAGAAAAGGTTCATGGGTAACATGTCCAAATGATACTCCATTTCTAGTCTATTTCTATGTGTACCTAATATTGTGGTGCCCAATTGAATCACATTTGTGTTTCTTTTGAACGTTTCGTAAAGCAACCTTAGATCATAGGTAGGTAATTAGGTGTTCGTCAATCAAGTGCTCAAGCATGGTTGCAATTTACACAAATATCCAATAATGAGCACTATTGACGAGACAAAAGCGGAAGCTGCCAGCAACATGCGGCATGTTGAAAAGGGGCATCATATTGGACAGTGGAACACACACGATCAGTGGCATGCGCAGAGATTCACAAAGGACCAGGTCATTACCTTGAGGGGCGCCGCCCCATCGACAGGGGCGCCACCAATATTGGCGGAAATTGTGCAGGGCTTCCGCACCGTCTCCTCTCCGCACCGTGCGGAAGGAGAGGCGCCCCCCCCCCCCCCCCGTCACTAGCCGGATGGGCGCTGCACTGACCGGAGGAGCGCCTTCACTGGTCGAAGGGACGCCGTCGCTGGCCGGAGGGGCGTTGTCCCGGGCCGGAGAGGCGCCGTCTATGGCAGGGGGCGCCCTCGCTGGCCGGGGGGCAAATTCCCGAAGTGTAACAACCATTCGCACTCGGAATTAGAGATGACGTCATAGCTGCTGAGCGAGTCCATTATACCACCAGGGGAAGTTGGCAGGGGCGGATCCAGAAAATCTTCAAGGCAGAGGGGGGGGGGGGGGGGTCATCAATTGCAGTGGTGCCCCCTACCTATACCCAAATATGAAAACTCAACGGATTTGGTCCACTATATTTTGAGGGTGCCCCTATTTCAGCTTTTTTTATTGACGACGTTGGCTATAGGTATTTGCAATATCAATCGTACCCTTTATACGGTGCTAAGATATATTATGTGTACAGTCCAGGGCGTCTCCAGACGGCTGATGAAGAATTGACCAAGAGGGAAGTCGAGGGGTTCGTGACCGGAGGGGGGAGGGGGGGGGGGGGGGGGGGGGGTGGGGTGGAAGCGGGGGTGGAAGCTGTTTTTTTTACGAGCAGCAAATCTTATGCATGCAATAAACTTATTGCGCCGCAAAGCGGCGCCAATATTTGGGATTTTGAGCGGGTTGGAGAACTAAGTTTTCCTATTAGAACCAGCATGCAAAAAAGCCTCGGTCTGATGCAAAACAAAACTGTCTGACATTTGATCGCACCCTCAGCTGGGACAGTCACATCTCTGCTGTTACTAGAAAATGTTTCGGCACTCTATCTGGTCTATCACATCTAAGGAACCACCTGCCACCATCCGTCATCGCCGCCCTGGTTCAGGCCCTTGATCTCTCGCAGATCCGATACTGTATCTCTGTGTATGGCAACTGCACACAGAAAAACCTATCTCGTATTCAAAACATTATTAACTATGCTGCTAAAGTGATTTTCGGCCGCAAAAAGTGTGATCACGTGTCGGATCTGCTTGGGAACTTGGGCTGGCTCAGCGCAGACCAGCTCGTGCGCTATCACTCCATGTGCCTATTACACAAAGTGTGGCGCTCAGGCGAGCCCGAGATCTTGGCTGGCGGGCTCGTGCGTGTGTCCGAGACTCGTCAGCGGTCCACGCGACAGGACCACGGCCTGATAGTGCTGCGGTCAAGGTCAGTCATGGGACAGCGGCGTTTTTACAGCCGTGCTCCGCGCTACTTCAACGGGCTCCTGCCTGACCTGACACACACACACACACATGCACCTGCACCTGTCCCGGTGCACCTGTTTGCGGGACGCCTAAAGCGCCATCTGCGCGGCGGCGGAGGAGTTACCTGATCGGTCGGCCACTGTGGTGTGTGTGTG
>JAXIVJ010003008.1:20000-100247 GCA_036785665.1 Chirona hameri
ACTCTTTCGGCGTCTGCCAGATCAGCCAGCTTCAGCAGCGCTCTTTTCGCCGTTGCAAAGGGTTTGCGTATGCGCGTTTCTTGTAGACCCACTGGCATTTCCATCTCATGGGTAGTGTTTTTAGTTATAAGCACTGATGCATTCAACCCGTGATGCATTTAGCCCCGGTCTCCCCTACCAAACGGTGGCGAGTCGGGACTGTCGACCAACTGTCGGGATAGGCCGACCCGCTGAACTGCAAAGTTATGCGGTACAGTCTACCCTCTCAGTGTAACGCGGCACATTCTACACAATCAAGTCTGTGAGACACGAACTAACTGACCAGAGCCGACAAATAAATCAAAACTGGTAGAAAAGCAAGTGTGCAAGACCCGTTTTAATGTATTTGCATCGCCTATGAGACAACATCGTTGTAAATCAATGTATCGTCGCTGGCGATCTGGCCCCTTCCGATGACAGTTTGCGAACGGAGCGACTGTGACTGCCGGGTGTCGATGGCTCGACTGACGGCCGTGTGGCGGCTGTGTGAGGTGCGCGGAGCTCAGCAGCTGACGTCAGTGGCTGTTTCAGCGTCACGGACTCTATGCTCAGCAGCTATCTACCATTCCCGAGGTAAATCAGAGTGGGCCCGGCAGCCAGCCGGCACTCTGCTACCCTCTGCCTCACCCCAGGAATCCTGAACGACACGCACACCCAGACAGTCTGCACGTGTTCCTCACGCACACCCAGACCGTACCCACGTGTTCCTCCCGCACACCCAGACCGTCCGCACGTGTTCCTCACGCACACCCAGACCGTACGCACGTGTTCCTCCCGCACACCCAGACCGTACGCACGTGTTCCTCCCGCACACCCAGACCATGCCCACGTGTTCCTCCCGCACACCCAGACCGTACGCACGTGTTCCTTCCGCGCACCCAGACCGTACCCACGTGTTCTTCCCGCACACCCAGACCGTACCCACGTGTTCCTCCCGCACACCCAGACCGTGCGCACGTGTTCCTCCCGCACACCCAGACCGTCTGCACGTGTTCCTCCCGCACACCCAGACCGTACATACGTGTTCCTCTCGCACACCCAGACCGTCCGCACGTGTTCCTCCCGCAGCACACCCAGACCGTACATACGTGTTCCTCCCGCACACCCAGACCGTACGCACGTGTTCCTCCCGCACACCCAGACCGTACGCATGTGTTCCTCCCGCACACCCAGACCGTACGCACGTGTTCCTCCCGCACACCCAGACCGTACGCACGTGTTCCTCCCGCACACCCAGACCGTAACCACGTGTTCCTCCCGCACACCCATACCGTACCCACGTGTTTCTCCCGCACACCCAGACCGTACGCACGTGTTCCTCCCGCACACCCAGACTGTACGCACGTGTTCCTCCCGCACACCCAGACCGTACATACGTGTTCCTCCCGCACACCCAGACCGTCCGCACGTGTTCCTCCCGCAGCACACCCAGACCGTATCCACGTGTTCCTCCCGCACACCCAGACCGTACCCACGTGTTCCTCCCGCACACCCAGACCGTACCCACGTGTTCCTCCCGCACACCCAGACCGTATCCACGTGTTCCTCCCGCACACCCAGACCGTACCCACGTGTTTCTCCCGCACACCCAGACCGTACCCACGTGTTTCTCCCGCACACCCAGACCGTACCCACGTGTTCCTCCCGCACACCTGCATCCACAGTGATGATGACCACAATAGCATTTGTAACCTTACAGGCGGCGCGGCAGACAAGTGCCTCAATTAGTTTTGAGAGGACATGTTTACTAGTAGTAGCAGCTGAGTGAGTGTTTCGAAAAGGGATAGCAAGCACTACCCGCTTGTAGTTGGCACTCTCCCATCCCATTTCCGAAATTTTGCGCTAGGTCGCTCAGATAGATTTGCATCTGATGTACTTAAAGGGAATGTTTCACCTTTCTGAAAGTTGTCAAATATACGCTGGTTGTAGTCGAAAATATGAAGTGAGTACTGGTGAAAACGATGGTGCTATTTTTTTTTCTCTCGAAAAGTCGCTTAACTTTATACAAATTAAGGTTTTAAATTTGGGATTATGACGTCATTATTGAGCTATAGACCGTCGCTGATTGGCTGAAAAAGTGTGTCAGCCAATCAGCGGCGGCCTAGACCCCATTTTGAAAATGGGATTTTTTTTTAAACGGCTAAGTTCTGGGGAAAATGACCTTAGTATTTTCGACATTTCAATAACGGTCAAATATAATGGCTATCTCAGTTCAAAACCAATACAAAGGTGAAACATTCCCTTTAAAATGATTGCATTTCATTCAAAAATGCATGCTTTGTTGTAGTCATGTAATGATCCTGCACCTAGGTTTCTATTAACATTTCGTGATGAAGCCCCTTAAATACCTATGTTTTAGGCAGTTCAGAAAAATAGGTTGCGACTGCGACAGAAGCGTGGACGGACTGTAATTTGTGATAGTTTATACACCTATGTGATGCCTACTTTTCGTCTATTAAAAAAGAGAGTAGATCTTCCGGCCTGTTTGTTTGATGCATGTTGGCTCGCCACCATGAATAAGCATGCCTGTTCACCGTATGTATGTAGATTTAGCTAATGTGTTCGTAGAATACTCGTAGAACATGTGAACACAGATCATCCTGTATGCGATTCAGAAGGAACTGAAAGCGGCTCCGAGCAAGGGTGGCTCACCTGGGGCAGTGGGAACAAGCAGCAGAAACAACTCGAATTGGGCCTTTAAAGAGCAATAACCTTTTCCCACACAAAATGGAATTATTACTTGAAATCGACAGACAAGACCAAAATATATTGTATTATATATATATATATATATATATATATATATATATATATATATATATATATATATAATCTAGTCTCAATTTAAAAATAAAATCACACCTTTTTTATATTTCGATTTTTTTCCTGAAGAAGTACCTACATATACTTCTTTCGGAGTTTATAATCGATGCCTTCTCTTCACTATTGGAAGCGCGACATATCTAGCGCTTTTGTTTCATTATCTTTACGTTGAATACCCTAACATAACCATATGCGCCATATCGGCAAGGATCACTGCCATATCGGCAAGCAAGCTTGCCGATATGGCGAGGGGTCTGGAGGGGTCTTCCGAAGGGTTCTAATTTTTCTAGTTGAAACCTACCGGTAGCCCTGTTGTCGATCTTTCGTTTGGCGGTCTCGATTTTTACCTACCCTTATAAGAAGTTGGTAAAAAAAAATGCAGAGTAAAATGTTTTTGGTCGAAAAACGCGTTTTCCGTTTTTTTTTTACCTAGCACCTATCATTTTTAACCTACCAGGCTGAAATTTCGGTTACCTCTCTAACTATCAATCCTACCATGTCCTGTTCTGTCGTATGTATGCTACGTGAGCTTTTAAAATAACTGGCTAGCCCAATAAATGATGAGAGGGTATATGATTCTGAATACCACCGTAGTGTCTTATGTAATATCAGTCTAAATCAATTAGGTGCATGTTAGTATAACTTCTTAACTACTCAACCGATTGTCAATCCGTAAAAGAATCATACTTCCCTTGCCATTCTACATCCCAAAATATATCGTTTTTGGAGAGAAAAAATTATAGGTGGCACCACAGTCTACTTTTTTGTTTTTTGGATAAAGTTCAAACTAACCTACCTTTGTTCTTGCAAAATATTTGGAAAATCCGAGATAGCCAAAAGATGCATCATCAAATGTTGCATCGATTAGCTATTATGATGTTTTGTTTTTGTTTTTTTAATTTAAAAATTTTGAAATGAAAAAAAAATGAAGTTTTTGATTTTTAAATCTTCTCATATGCATTTTTGGGATTATGGTACAGAGTGAAAAGAAAACACGTTAGACGGTGCATTTTTAACATCAGAGAAATCAAAAATCGGTTGAGAAGTTTATTGAGATAGGAGGGATCCCATTTTCAAATTGACGCGTTACCAAAATTTTAACAAGTCCATAAATCAAAGACGAAAAACGTTATGTAAGGATTTGTTTCGATAGAACACCTTAGAATTACCTATATTTTTCATTTTTGGCATTAACAAAAAAGCGATGTTTGGGGAAAAAAGGTATACCTTTTTTGGATTTTTTTTGGGGGGGGATTCAAAAAAATATGGTAGATAATCTAAAATCACACAATTTGAACCCCTTGATTTTTCTTGTAGACATTTTTTCAAAAAAGTTATTAAAAAAAAGTTAGGCTGAAAACATTTTGTCGGGAAAAAACACGAAATTTGAAAAAGAATGACAACAACGTGTTATAACTCATAAGAAGCGAAATGTGATGGCAGGTTTGATTCTGCATTCAAAAAGAAGAAAAATTGACAAACAGAAAAGTTATAAATTGAAAACTGATTTCCCCCAAACAATTTTTTTTTTGGAATATTTTCAAAAAACAAATAATCAGATGTCAAATAAGATGGGAACTCTAAATATGTTTTCAAATTTGAAATCGGATGTTAAATTTTTGACTTATTCAGCTCCAAATGGTAAACACTATATGCGTCAAACTTTTGATATACATTTTTTTTTTAGTTTGAAAAAGATTTTCCTGTACAACTCAACGGGCTTAACAAAAATCTTTTTTTTTCCATTTTCTTGTAGCTTTTTTGTTTTTGAGTAATCACGGTTACAATTTTAAGAAATTTCACACGTCATTTCTTAAACATGGTTCAGTGTATATGCTCATATTTTGTTTAATATTCAACCAATCTGAACACAAAAAAAAATATTGGGAACCGGCATGAACGGGGCATCAATTTGCATGTAAGGAGACCCTCTAATCGATCTTTTTACGATCTCTATGAATTTATAAATTTTAATTAAAAAATTAAAGTAGTTTTTCAGCAGTAACTTTACCAATATTAAGTATAAATGATATTTTTTTAAAAAAATGCAACTTCTTATAGCGGTCACGAATATATAGAACACATTTTTTTTTATCATGTATAGTTCTTCTGAAAAACGCAAAAAAACTAAAATGTTTTTTTTTTTTTTAAAGTTAAATGGTTTTTTAATTAAAATGATTACACTATCTATAAGCTTTGCATAAGGGCTACTGGAAAATGAAAACGGTTTGGCTCTATAAATTTTATTTTTTGAGTGACAAGTGTTCGAACTTAACTTTTGATTGTACTTAAAGTTAAGCTCAAAAAATAAGTGCATCAGATATTGTAGGTACGTTTATTGGCTATCAACAAATGAAATTGGTGTGGTTGTGATAATTTTGATTTTTAAGTTATATGCATTACCATATACCATTATATTGAAGATATGACTGGGGGACGTCGCTTTTGTGAAACTTAAAAGTAACAAGGTTTTTTGAGTTTGCATAACTAAATTTAGTACAACTTGGCAATCTAAACAAGAATATGTTTTCCATTTTCTTTTAGCTTTGATAGTTTTTGATTAATAGTGGTTTACATTTAAAGGTTTTAAACCAGTCTTTGCTTAAACATGGCTGAGTGTTTATGCTCCTAGCGTGCTTAATAATTCAGGAATCTTAAAACAAAAAAATATTTTTGGAACCGGCAGGAACGGGGCAACATTTTACATGTAAGGATATGCTTAAATCTATATTTTTGAAGCTCTGTTAATTAATTGACTAATTAAAATTTCAGTAGTTTTTTTAGCAATTACTTAACAAATATTAAGTATAATTGTTATTTTGAAACACCCCAAAAATGTGCCTTTAAATGGCGGTCACGAATAAATAGAACACAAGTTTTTATCATGTATGGTTGTTCCTAAAATTGCAAAAAAACTTACATTTTAAAACCACTTTTTAAGTTTTCTACTTTAAGTTGAGTATTTTTAAAATTATCGTTTAATTTATTAAACATTTCTTGGTTTAGTCTATCTAAAACTGAAAACGGTTTGGCTCTATAAATTTTAGTTTTTGAGTGACAAGCGTTCAAACTCATTTTTTACTGAAACCGATTTGATTCTATCAATTTTATATTTTAAGTTATAGGCATTTCTTTATACCAGTATATTGCCAAGATGCCGTAGACCCTTTAAGCCTGACTACGGAAAAGGTTCGGAGGCTTTCGGTCTTATGAGGCTTATTCTGATCGTAGGTACATCCCTTGGCTATCCAAGACTAAAAACAGTTTGGTTCTATTAATTTTGGTTTTTAAAGTAGAGGCATTCCCATCTACCAGTATATAGCCACCCTGCAATAGACCATTAAGCCTGACTACCGAACAAAATTCAGACTATCGTTTTTTTTTGGTGTTTGATAGGCCTTTAAGGACAGTAAAGATGCGCCGCTATATTAATGACAGTATAAGGAAGAAAACTGTTCAAAAACAAATTTATATTTTTGCCGCCAGGTGGCAGCAATTAATGTTTTCCTAAAACTTATAAAAGAAATACTTAAAAACAAAATTAGTAAAATTAAAAATAAACAGTTTTGGATAGGCTATCCACAAGCTATCACATAAACAAGCTATATGTTTTCAAATATTTGCTCATATTTTTTTCTCACCTATACAAATATAAATACTGAACAAAAAATCACCTTTTTAAGTTTTGTGCTCAAAAATGGTAATTGGAAAATTATTTGTTTCTTTATTTAACAGTGTTGCACCTTATCTATCTAAAACTAATAACAGTTTGGCTATCATTTTTTTTTCTCACCTGACAAGCGTTCTTACAACAACAAAATTGTACTTAAAGTTAAGCAATTTAAAAATTAGGTACATAAAATATTTTAGGGACATTCATTGGCTATCTAAGACTGAAATCTGTTTGGTTCTGTGTTTTGGTTTTTAAGTTAGAGGAATTCTCTGACTACCGAACAAAGTTCGGACTCTAAGGGTATTTTGAGGTGTTTAATAGGCCTTTAAGGACAGTAAAGATATTCCGCTAAACTAATGACAGTATAAAGAAGGAAACTGTTCAAAAACAAATTCAGATTTTTGCCGCCAGGTGGCAGCACTCAATGTTTTTCTAAAACTTAATAAACAAATACTTAAAATCAAAATTTGTAAAATAAATAAAAAACAGTTTTTGATAGACAATTTAACGACCTATCCACTAGTGTTTTTTTTTCTCATATTTTTTTCACCTATCAAAATGTAAATACCGAAAAAAATCTACTTTTTAAGTTTTGTGCTTAAAAATAGGTATTTGGAAAATTATTGGTTTCTTTATTTAAATGTGCTGCACCTTATCTATCTAAAACTAGTAACGGTTTGGCTCTATAAATTTTGTTTTTACCTGACGAGCGTTCTTACGCAAATTTTTAATTGTACTTAAAGTTAAGCAATTTAAAAAATTAAGTACATCAAATATTTTAGGTACATTCATTGTCTATCTAACACTGAAATCTGTTTGGTTGTATTTATTTTGGTTTTTAAAGAGGAATTCTCATCTACCAGTATATAGCCACCATGCAATAGACCCATTAAGCCTGACTACCGAACAAAGTTCGGATTCTATCGGTATTTCGAGGTATTTAAAAGGCCTTTAAGGACAGTAAAGATATGCCGCTATACCAATGCAAGTATAAAGAAGGAAACTGTTAAAAACCTAATGCAGATTTTTTCCGCCAGGTGGCAGCACTCAATGTTATCTTAAAACTTGTCAAACACAAACTTAAAATCAAAATGAGTAAAATCCAAAAACAGTTTTGGATAGCAAATTGAATGGGCTATCAATTAGTGATTTCAAACTTTCATTCAGATAAAATTTTAACCTATAGAAATATAAATACTGAAAAACAAAATCATCTTTTTAAACTTTGTGCTTAAAGTTAAGTAATTGGAAAATGATTAGTTTCTTTATTTAAAAGTCCTGCACTTTATCTATTTAAAACTAGTAACGGTTTGGCTCTATACATTTTATTTTTTACCTGACAAGCGTTCTTACGCAAATTTTAATTGTACTTAAAGTTAAGCAATTTAAAAAATAAGTACATCAAATATTTTAGGTACATTCATTGGCTATCTAAGACTGAAATCTGTTTGGTTCTATTTATTTTGGTTTTGAGGTTAGAGGAATTCTCATCTACCAGTATATAGCCACCATGCAATAGACCCATTAAGCCTGATTCAGTCATATTTTAAATATTAAGTTTCTTGTTTCCTTTAAGGGGAAGTAATTTGTATAAAAAAACAGTATACTCACCGTATAGTACATCAAAAAGCAATCCCTGTCATATTTTTCTATCATTTTTCAAAAATGTATTACTGCAATGTCTTGGCATACATAAGATAGTATAAGGAAGAAAAATGTTTTTTTGAAAAATCGGATTTTGCAACATGGTGTAAGCAATTGCTTCATGTTTCACATATAGAAGGCACAAACTTGAGATACAAATTATTAAAGTCATATTTTTAATATTAAGTTTTTTGTTTCCTTTAAGGGGAAATCATTTTTCTAAAAAATTAACAGTGCCCACCGTATAGCACATCAAAAGTCGATCCCTATCATTTTTTTCTATCGTTTTTGAAAAATGTATTACTGCGAGTTCTTCGCATGCATACAAGAATATATGGAATACAAAATGTGTTTGATTAATCCTTTTTCCCCTAGGTGGAAGCCTTTCAATTATATACAAAAAACGTGACAAAAACAAATCCAAAGAATAAAAAGGTGAGGTAAATATTTTCTTTAAAAATTTAAGGTTTCCATCATATTTTAAATATTAAGTTTCTTGTTTCCTTTAAGGGGAAGTAATTTTTATTTTAAAAAAAAGCAGTATACTCACCGTATAGTACATCAAAAAGTGTAAGCAATTGCATCATATTTTTCTATCATTTTTCAAAAATGTATTACTGCAATGTCTTGGCATACATAAGATAGTATAAGGAAGAAAAATGTTTTTTTGAAAAATCGGATTTTGCAACATGGTGTAAGCAATTGCTTCATGTTTCACATATAGAAGACACAAACTTGAGATACAAATTATTAAAGTCATATTTTTAATATTAAGTTTTTTGTTTCCTTTAAGGGGAAATCATTTTTCTAAAAAATTAACAGTATGCCCACCGTATAGCACATCAAAAGTCGATCCCTATCATTTTTTTCTATCGTTTTTGAAAAATGTATTACTGCGAGTTCTTCGCATGCATACAAGAATATATTGAATAAAAAATGTGTTTGATTAATCCTTGTTTCCCCTAGGTGGAAGCCTTTCAATTATATACAAAAAACGTGACAAAAACAAATCCAAAGAATAAAAAGGTGAGGTAAATATTTTCTTAAAAAATGTAAGGCTTCCATCATATAGATATATTAAGATATATATAGCTAGAAACCGCGAAGTATATTTGTCTGTAATTTTTCAAAAATCATGTGTGTGAGTTATAGGCATATATAACAAGGTTAGATATAATTTTTTTCCCCAGTTTTTTGTTATAGCCTTAACCCGCGCACTGCAGGGGCTTTGCGCCGAACACGAACTGCAGGGGGGGTTGATTTCCGCCCCCCCCCCCCCCCCCCTGAGATCTCGAAAACTACGCAACGTAGCGAGAAGCGGAAAAAGGAATTTGATAGCTTCATACATGTTCTATCGAAAGTATTGCAGTGTTTTTTTTAAGTCAGGTCAAAATTGAGGTCACCAGAGGTCATCAAAGGTCAAATTTTCAATTTTTTTCCTGTTTTAGGACATCGCTCCAGAAATTCCAATATATCTCAGAAACGATGATAGTTAGAAACAAACGGAAAAAAGCAAACGCCAGCCAGTGAAATTTGTAATCGCTAAGGTGTCCTCAGATTTGATCTCGGGTCAATATTTGAGGCTCCAGAGGTCAAAAAGGAAAAAATGCCGTTTTTTGCTAAATCGTTTTTTCTATTAACTTTTTACCTAATGCAGATAACGGAAAACTGTTTACGCCATTGTGTTTATCTTGTCAAGGCGCTTTGAATGATATATATGGTGACGTTAAGTCAACTTAACAATTTGACCTAAGGTCAAGGTCAAGTGGTGACCCAAGTAGGGCATGTTGCATATGGGAAGATGTGTCTCGACGAGACAAACACATTGATGTCTGTTTTACTTCTCTATCTTCATTATGTCGAGTTATTGACAAAAAAGTGATGGTGACCTCGCATGACCTCAAATGACCCAATAGGGGTCACTGAACAAAACTTACACTTGGATCATCAAGAATATCCTATAATAACATGATCCAGAAGTAATTGGACTAGTACCATGCATATCCTTGAAATAGGAAGCATTTGTATATTTCTCCATTGACTTATTATGGGGAGGTTACGAAATTGACCTGACCTTAGGTCACCGATATCAAAATTCCGAGAGATAAGAATTGTAAGTACTGATGCCCTCATGACATCCTGTAAGTTTCAACCTGATCGGTGAAAAACTCTGGCTTTGGCACAACTGCAAAAAAAAATGGTGGTGGGGTCACTTGACCTGGTCTGGTGACCTGACCTGAGATGACCCGAGCATATTTTTTTTCAAAGTGTGCGCAATCGATGTCCTAACAGGTGTATCAAAACCCGGCGGCGCTGCGCGCCGCCGTTTTTTCGCTATCTTTGAAAAACCTGAGGGGGGGGGGGGGGCGGAAATCAACCCCCCTGCAGTGCGCGGGTTAATTACGCACAAGTTGATAGACGTTTGATTTTATCTTGTTTGTTTTGAAATCCTTTTCTTAGTCTGTTTTCAATTTCTGTGTATTCAACAATATACAACATAAATACAGTAAAAGGGTATTTCTAGAATTGCAAAAGCCTTTTCTATATAATTCAGCAAAGACAAACTCGACAATTTTCATATTGTGTTTTTCTTGTTGTTTTAGTTTTTTGAATGAGGGAAAACCAGTCTTTAAAAAAATATGAATGAGCACATCGTTTTGAGCATGACGAGACATGCTAAAATATATTTTTGTTTCTTTTTTCAAAAATATTTCTTTAAGTAAATGACATTTTGGAAGGTTTAAAAGCAATATTTTGTTGGCAAACAATGCTTTTTTGATAGAACAGATTACGCAGAAACGGATGGAAATTTGATCCTGGCAATTTTTCCAAAATTGCTCAAAAAAGATTTTTGGATGACGTCACACCTTGGCACGGATTGGCACGGAAAGGTCATTTTGGGCCATTCTGCACATTGTGTAACTTGGCGAAAATGCATGTTAAATACATAAGAATGGTATCTCTAGAATCACCTCGGATTATAGAGCCACCTCTAGCCAATGCAAATGTAAACATTTCCAAAAAAAAAAAACTTTGAAAATTTTGCACAAAAAATGAAGATTTTTTTGGGGGTAAAAAAAAACAATTGTCATATATTTTTGGACGATAAATGTCATAAAGAATAGGAATAAAGCAAAAAAAAAAAAAAAAGTTAAAATTTTGAAAATTATTTTTGAGGGGTAAATATTATTTTTTAAAGCAAAATTACGTTTTATTTGTAGAATTGAGAAGTCTCAACTTAAATATATTTTTCCCGTAATTAACAACCAGTTACTTTAGAAGTTATTGCCTATCTTGCCGATATGGCGAAAATGGTAATAACTTACGCCCCTAGCGCCATCTAGCGATCCAAAAACAAACTAAATTTTGCAAGGCTTAAGCTAACCTACTTTCCAAAGTATGCATGATACAGACATTTTAGGGGAATTTTTGGACTCATGAGAGCCTGTTCTTTCAATCTATAATTTTTTTAAAGATGTATTTTCCCTTTTTTGCAATTTTGGGTTGAAATACCATTTTTGGGGGGAAAACGCGTAGGTCCATCGTTTAGCGCTTGAATTTACACACAGAAACATGTTTTTGTTTAGTTTCCCAAAGATTCCTGCTGCCAGTTATTGGCATTCATCGTGTCAATGACGTCAAATATTTGATGACGTCATAACAGCCAATATTGACGAAATGTAAAAAAATCATATATATTCCTGATCAGAATGACCTCTGCTATCGATTGGTACTACCAGTATACCGATATCGATAAAGGGGCCCACAAGGGAGGCCCCTTGCGGATAGGGCGTGCCAATATGGCGAACTCCTTATCCTTGCCGATATGTCGGATTTTGTAATAAGGAGGTAAAACAAAGTTCGATTTTGGCTAATAAGGAGTGGCCAAAATCGGTCTTTAAAAAAATCGTACAGATGCCGGGTTGGTACCAAAAGGTACCTGGATCCTTCCTCTAGGTGGCCGTATTTTTGGTTTTGACCTACCCTAACAATGTTCCGAGATATAGCCCGAGGCGCAAGGGACCAAACACGCCATATTGGCAAGGAAACACATTTCCTTGCCAATATGGCAAATATGGTTATCTCTCGTTAAATTACCTCGCAACAAATCGCGTACCTACACTAAATACGTGATCGTAGGGGCCAAGTTAATCCGCCGAATGCATCACGGTTTTCTGAAATGTTTATTGATTGATTATGGGAAAACGGTTCAGATAAATTGTTCATGTGTGCATTGTAATGTATTGAATACCTGTATGTTGAAAATTGAAGGGAAAACATTCATTTTTGAATGAGTCGAGAACACTAAATAGGTCGCCGTCTGGGGTCAAACTAAACTGCCGATTTAAAGGAAATAGTTCACCTTCAACATGGGATTTTGAACTGAAATAGCAGTTTTGTAGCCCGTGTTGAGAAATCCTTATCTGCAACTTTTCTCGGCTGAAAAGACTCCAGCCGAAGATATTTGACTTTTTGGCGAAGGAATGCGACGCATATATGATATACCGTACCGTCTGAGAGTGCCAGCACTGCATTGAGCATGCGCAGACCAATAACGCACACCATAACATTAATAATTTACGACCTTATGTCCTGAATTGGCGCGATGTAGGACCATTTTTGAAAAGAAGAAAAGAAACTGTATGAAAAATATAATTAAATTGTGTTCTGAAAAATTTCCGAAGGTGAACTATTTCCTTTAAATGCGCTTTTTCAAATGCCTGTTGATTGTTCATAAAGTTTGGTACATATTCGCAAAAGATAGAGTGCAGGAAGCAGGAAGGTATGGCCCCTGGCTCATACCTTCATGATAAATAGCAATGTGCTGGCAGGACAGTTGACCGGTGACCTCTGGCGCAGTCGGACGCTCCGGGCCGCGCTCCGCACAGGCGCACGCGGCCGATCACGAGCAGTGCCAGTGGTGCCGGAATCTTTTTGCTATTGTGATAATCTGAGAGCACTGAGCCTCGATGTCTGACGCGGGTGGCGGTGAGGGTGGTGGAATCGGAGCGGAAACCACCAAATCGCTCGGAGGAGGCTCCACTGTCGGTGAACTCGTCAGAAGTTACGACGACGGAGCAGGAAAGCGAGACCGCAGAGTCGGGAGACTGCACCGATGTGCAAGCGCAGACCACCCGAATCATCAACTCGCCGGACATCAGGTGAAGTAAAAGAGCTGATCGAAGATGCCGTGGAGGAAATGGAGAGCCGTCTGTCGCTGTTTCTTTCCAAGGAGCTGCACGATTTCAAGACAACTCTTCAGTCACAGTTTGAAGTTATCAGCGGCCGCATCAGAGACCTGGAAGAACATGTGAACGAAAAGGACATTGAACTAGAGAAGATGGCTACCGAACTAAAAGAGACACGCGAAGAAGTTAAGAGACTGAACGAGAGGACCGAAAGCGCGGAGATGAACTCTCGTATTCCATGTCTCGTTCTCACCGGCCGCGCCTTGGCGCCCCAGCGCGGCTCGCGCCTGGCTGCGCCTCTGCCGCCAGCCGGCGGGTCAGCGCCCCAGGGCACAGACACCGCCGGTCCAGCCGGCCCGGACGAGCGGGCGGGAGCCAGTAGTGCGCGGGGCGGTGCGAAGTCTGGGCGCCCCGGCGGCGTGTGGCGGGCGGGTGAGGCGGAGGACATCAACAAGCTCGTCATCGGCGTTGTCCGGGCCCGGCTGCCCGGGCTAGTCATCACGGACGACGACATCGACAGAGCGCACCGCCTACCAGGACCCAACCACCGAGTGATCGTTCGCTTCGTGCGCTCTGGGGCGGGCAGTGTGCGCGGCCAGCTGATGACGCGCCGACTGGAGCTGACGGGACGCGATGAGCTCTTCATCAACGAGAGCCTGACGGCACACAAGAGTCAAATCTTCCGCTCTCTTCTAGAGGCAAAGAAGCAAAAGAAGATATACACCGTCTATACAAGGTGGGGACACGTGCACTTCAAAGCAGAGAAGTTCGGCACCAGCTCGCGCATCGACTCAGTCGATAAGCTGCGCGAACTGGGGCTCCCTGTAAAACAGTAATGGCCCATTCGTATGTATATCTCGGGAGACATTTTAGTGTAAGTTTTTCTAAACATTCGTACATTGTCGTTTTCTGCTTCGCATCTGGCGTTTTCAAAGTGCTTAGACTGTGTCCCTTGGCTGTATTGAGTGCGCTCGTTTTTCAATATGTTAACGTAATTTTCCCTAGTTATATATTTCCCACAGTTGCTATGCGATTTGTTCTCGGGCTCGTTGCTGGCTCTTTTTCCGTCTGCACACAGCTACCCTGTGCGAGAGGAATGCCCTTGGCTCCTCTGACGGCGGCGGCGGCGGCATCTGTTTCGGCGCTGCTGGCGGCGGCGGCGTCTGGTTCGGCGCTGCTGGCAGCGGCGGCTGAATCGGCGCGGTGTGCGGCCTGTCGTCTCGCCGGCTCGTGGTTGCCGCCGACGTCGCCTCCGGCTGACGACGCTCGCAGCATCCCCCATCCCCATCCCGTGGAGCCTGGAGTCGTCGGGACCTGGTGTCGAGCCTGTTGGTACCTCGGTGAGTGCCGGAGAAGTCGATTCACACTGCATAGTCACACCAACACGCACACTATCATTAACACTGCACAGTACACCAGTCACGTCACACACTTTCGCAGATACATTCACAGTACACACGCAGCCTCTCAAGATTTTGTTTTTCTTTGTAACACAAAATGACTAAATTTAAAACTATGTCGTTAAATGTAAGAGGCTTAGGATCTGAACACAAACGTAGGAATGTCGTGCACTATTTAAATAACATGAAATATGACATCATTTTGCTTCAAGATACACATTTAACAACAGATAAAATTTCCTCATTTGAATCTATTTGGAAAGGTAAATCTTATCATTCCTGCTATACAAACAACAGCAGGGGTACTTCCATTCTATTCAATAGGAACCTTCAGCATGATATTATTCTAGAATTCACCAGCAATAAAGGTAATTATGTATTACTACAATGTAAGATAGGTACAGACACTTTCGTAATAGGCAGTATATATGGCCCAAACCGAGACGAGCCTCAGTTCTATGGACGCATAGACGAATTACTAGACAGCGTTGACAGTGACCATGTTATTCTTGGCGGAGACTTCAACTTTATTATGGATGCTGAGAACGATTGTTTTGGGTACGTTCACGAAAATAATGTTAACGCCAGAATGAAATTCATCTCTGTTTGCAATAAACATAATCTCATAGACGTATGGAGGCACCATAACCCCAACAAACAACAATTTACATGTTTAAATCAACTCCAAATAAGGGTGCAAGATTAGACATGTTTTTCGTTAGTAAGCATCTGTCAAGTCTGTGTAACGATCTTCAAATAATCCCCGGTTATCGAACAGACCACAACATAATATCACTGTGTCTACAGGTGGGGGAATCGCAACGAGGGCCAGGGCTATGGAAATTTAATGAGTCGCTTCTCAGCGACGAGGAATAGAGTAGTGGACGAATGTATTGATCAAACAATAGAGCAATATTCTTTGCCCGTTTATACATATAGTTTCTTGTCAAATACATGTAACTATAAAGATATTCAATTTCACATTAACGATGATTTATTCTACGAAACATTATTTTGATGATGATTAGAGGAGAAACTGTCAGATATTCGAAACGAAAAGCAAAAAATTTAAAGAAAAAAGAAAAAGAACTCATTACACAAATAGCTCATGCTCACTCACAATTCTCGAAGGATAGATCAGAATTAAATGCATCTCGCTTGCAAGAGTACTAAGAAAAGCTTGAAAACATCAGAAAACATCACATCAATGGTCTCATCGTACGGTCTAGAACCAGATGGCATGAAGATGGAGAAAAATCATCTAAATATTTCCTTGGTTTAGAGAAAAGAAATGCAATGAGAAAGACAGTAACAGTACTTAGAGTTGGCGAACAGCACCTAACACGAACCTCCTCAATACTTCAGACATTTACAGACGACCTATCGAGAAAATATAACAGGGAACATATTATGCCACAAACAGCTCGTCACTTCATCAGTGAAAATATTATAACATCACTAAACATCAATGAACGTATACGCCTTGATCAGCCATTATCATTCCAAGAAATAACGGAAGCAATGCAAGGAATGAAGAAGGGTAAATCACCTGGTTCAAATGGTTATACGGCATGTTTTTTCAAGTATTTCTGGAACAAGTTGGGACCTTTTCTGTATAGAGCCTTTGTTTTGTGTTCTCATCTAGACAAAACGTTGCTATCACATAGAGAAGGTGTTATAACAATGATACCAAAGGCCGGGAAATCTCCAGATAATATAAAAGCATGGCGCCCAATTACATTATTAAATATTGATTTTAAAATAATATCAGCCGCTATTTCAGCCAGACTACAGAGTGTCATAGGGAAGCTCATACATCCATGTCAAACAGCGTATATCAAGGGACGATATATTGGTGAAAACACGCGCTTGGTGTATGACGTAATAAATAGTTTATTCGCGAAAAAAGGGTCTGGTTTGATCATGACTGCTGATTTTGAGGCGGCTTTCGACTCAATATCATGGGAATTCGTAACTCGAGTGTTAGAACAATATAACTTTGGACCACATTTCAGAAACACGATAAACACGTTATATTTAAATACCGAAAACTTCTCGCGGATAATGTTGAATGGTGCCAAAATTTACCTTAAATGTGGGATACGACAGGGAGACCCAGCCTCAGGCTATCTGTTCAATTTTGCAGTTAATGTTCTTGCCAACCAGATACAGCGATCACAATTACTTACTGGCATTCAGTTGTCAGAAAATCATGAAGTCAGACTATCACAATATGCCGATGATACAGTGTTATTTCTCAAAAACTCGTCCACATGCTTGCAAGGGGCATTGCATGAACTAAAAACATTTTCGGAATTTTCTGGGCTTAACCTGAACATTGAAAAACATCATGTATCCAAATCGGTCTTCCAGAACAACATCAGAGAGAAAACAATTTGGGGATAAAGTGGGTTAGCCAAATTAAGATATTGGGTATTACATTCACAAATAATAATGATAACATAACACAAAACAACTTTGAGCCAAAGCTACTACAAATAGAAAAAGAAATAACACAGTGGCGCAGGAGAAATCTCACTCCCATAGGAAAAATTACTGTGGTGAAGTCGCTGCTCATTTCTAAATTGGTTCATTTGTTTACGGCTCTGCCGAACCCATCTCAAACAGAATTAAAACAATTAGAGCGTTTGTTCTTTTCTTTCTTGTGGTGAGGCAAGCGAGACCCTATAAAACGTGCCAAAGTTATTCAGAGTTATGAACTTGGCGGATTACATATGGTTGATATTCAGGGATTCGTAAAGAGTATGAAACTGACATGGCTCAAGAGATTGATGACATCGAACGCTGTATGGGCACAACTAGCCGCAAAGGAATTGCCAGATATCCAGGATATACTTTGCTATGGAACTAAGAAATTGCAGAAAAGTAACATAAAAACACAGAATCCCTTCTGGAAAGATGTCCTTGAAGCCTTCACCGGTTTCAGCCGTATGTACAACCCAGGTATGCCACAAAGATTAGCTGAAAGTGTCTGGTTCTCTGACTACACAAAATTCAAATGTTCTATCATACACAATTGGAATAGGAAAGGTATTATATTTCTCGCAGATTTAGTTAATGAAAACACAGGACGGCTGCATACTAAAGAAACCTTGGAAAACAAATATGAAATAAGAATGACATTTCTATGTTACGAAAGTTGAGTTAGAAGCTTACCTGATTGTGTGAAACAAGTAGCATCGACAAAAGCTTTGGGTCCAATAATACCATTAAGAATTAATCTAGTAATGAACCACCCCAATTTTCCACGCTTGGCCTATCATACATATTTAGAATCCAGACGAAGTGAAATCACTGAAGCAAACGCACGACAAAAAGAAAAATGGATAAGGGATATAGGATGCTTTGAAGACAACAGCTTCTTGGAAGTAATAGGTGTCACACGTTCAACGCGCATCAGAATGTTTCATTATAAACTTATTAATAGAATCATCACAACTAACAGATACTTAAAAATAATCAAAGTCAAAGATAGTGACAATTGCACATTTTGTAAACATGAACCTGAAACAATAGCTCATATGTACTGGCATTGCCCCAGAGTTCAATCTTTCATCAATTCTATTAAAACGTATCTAGCGAGAGAATACAAAATAAACTTGAATGTAGATACCAAAACGTGGTTCTTTCCAACAAAGTTAAGTGCAGTTGAGACCTGTATAATCACATTAGCAAAAATGGTCATTTACGAGGCACACTATAAAGAAACACAGCCAAACGTTACACACTTACAGAATAAGTTAAAATGGGAAGCCGAAATAGAATATAACGCAGCTAGAGTAGCCAACAAATTGGATAAATTTGAAGAGAAGTGGGGGCCAATGAAACGTATTCACATACAGGTGAACTGAAAAAAACATACAATATAGTATAACAATATATACTACATAATAAATGATTGATATTGCAACAACAAAACGCAATATTAGTACAAGAATATAGAATTACAATACAATACTACATGGTAATACATATAGTATTGTACAATATAGTATAGTAACATATATAAATACCATACAACAAAGTATAATAACATAACAATAACATACAACGAAGTATAGTAGCATAACAATACCATACAAATCACATTATACAATATAGTATAACAACACATAATACAATATAAGATTAAAACATCAAAATACAGCATACACGCCTCCGCCTTCCGGTTTTCTGCCTCTGGCCCGTCCTTCCCTGCCTTTGCTGCTGCTGCTGCTGCTGCTGCTGCCGCCGCCGCCGCCGCCGCCGCCGCCGCCGCCGCCGCCGCCGCGGCTGCTGTCGTTGCTGCCGCTTTTGACCGTTGCGCTGGCCCAGTGTGCCGGTGCGGCAGTTTATACTTAGTGATATGACCGATCATTATCACCGTATCACCGTTTTTTTTCGGAGGATGTTTTGCGATCTGATGGGAGTTTTCGGAGGCTCTTGATGTGGCAGAGTCGAGCGAGTGTTGTGATTGTGTGCTTTGTTTTTGTTTTCGTTTTGCTCGTTTGTATGTGTGTTTGAATCTCGGCGGTCTCGTATATATGTGTTGTGTTTTGGATGTCGTTGTGCTGAAGGTTTGTTTGTATGTAAATACACCACCGGCGGGAGCCGGATAAAGTGAAGAAAAAAAAATGTGCTGGCAGGCTAATTTTAGCTCGGAAAGTGAATTCGTTACCAAGTACTTGCTGAATACCGACCGTTATAAGCGTGGAACGCTTATCAACTTTAACTTGAAATATATTTCGGTAGGAATGTTTATATGTAAAATGTAATCAATGTAAAATATATTTTGGTCTCGTCTGTCGATTTAAAGTAATAACTCCATTTTTTTTGTAGGAAAAGGTGAATATTTCCCTTTGACTAACTTAGTAAACGTTATCAGTGGCAGTGGCGTCGCCACACAATTTTGAGTGGGGGTCAGGCAGGGGTTTGAGGGCCAGCCCCATGAGGCTAATGTTAAAATCCTGAGAATCTGGGGGAGCGGACTCCGGCCGGAGCGATCCTGCGGGGAGCCCCCCCCCCCCCCCCCCCCTCCCGCCGGTGGCGACGCCCCTGGCTCATAGAGTGCGTTTCATTCACGGACGGGACGTTAGCACATGACGGGCGTCCAGCTCAATCGCTGCAGTTTATATTTGGGGCGAAATTTTTATTGAATTCCTTCCTGGTGGATAGGTATATTAGGTTGTACAAATATCAAATCTGCCTACATAAGAAAGTGAGGTATGTATAGTGAACCACCGGGGAAAGCGAACCATCCACTCTGCTGTGTTTATGAGTGGTGCAATCTTCGTGCAATTATCCTCACTAATACTGCACTATGTTGACACACTTCCGACCGCGACGGCTCGGCGATCGAGGTGAGAGTTTTCGCTCCGCGACAAAAAAAAGGTGATATTTTATATTTCTGTTCTAATTTTAGTGTTATGTAAATGTCGAGATTGCTACGGTGTCTGCGCCTAAATGTAGATTTATATCAGTGCTTCGGAAATGCAATTGTATAGGTGTAAATGTGCCATAAACTAACAATCGACATTTATGGCGCGTTTTCTGAAATGCTTGTCCAAACGTGAAACTGTAATTTGGGGTAAAGCGGACCTGGGGTAGTTGTCCTCTGCATGGGTTTGTATTTGATGTGAAAGGCTGTTTTAAGATGTTCAAAGCGAATAGCTTAATTGGTTCGCTGCTCTTGTTGTCGAGTTATAAGCTTTTGGGAGACGCTCGAAGCGCAGAGCATACCTACCTACCTGGTTCGCTGCTGTTGTTATGGAGCTATAGGCTCTTGGACTGTGTTAATTACCAATACATGACATTGTTGTTATCAATGAACATATTTCAGTATTCGAACGGCGAGTACCTGGACAATGAAGACGAAATAAGTATTGTAAATAAACATTGTTTTAATCGAATGGGTAAAGTGGACCAGCCAGCAGTGGTTCACTTTGCCCCGCGATTTTTTTACCCGAAACATGTTTCGGTTTCTTTGGTGTCGAATTACGCCAGTTTATACCAGTCCTAGATAAAACTCATCCGAATGAAAATCAGAGCTAAAAAACACAAAACTACCTGTCGGACACATTTGTTGGTAGGTTTCGGTTGCCATGAAAAAATATGTGACGTCATTCCTTAGCTAGTCCGCGTTACCCCACTTTCCCCAATAATATAACAATATATAAAAAATATGCCTATATCGCATGTTGCTGTCAATAGTTCGGTGCCACTGTCCTTTCATTGTCGCATCTTTTGTATGTGTTTTAAGAACAACGAACCAAAACCAACAATTCGCAAACAATTTGTCTAATTAACTAAGGCAAGATCCAATTTGTCAGATATGTTACATATGTGTGCATGCACTCGATGTTAACATGGTTGGCTTCGACATTCGGTTTCGATTTTGAAGGTAACCTACAGAAGGCGACGCGAACGCTCCACTCTGTCACTGTGGTGGTAACTGGCTACCTCCCCGTCAACTGCTGTGACCCCAGGCAGCAGCTGAGATTACAAACTCTTCAGCTGACCGTGCTGCGGAGACCTGACCTGACGTCGCCGTGACCTGATCTGACCACTGTGACCTGACCTGTGACCTGTGACCTGACCTGTGACCTGACCTGTGACCTGACCTGTGACCTGACCTGTGACCTGACCTGTGACCTGACCTGTGACCTGACCTGTGACCTGACCTGTGACCTGACCTGTGACCTGACCTGTGACCTGACCTGTGACCTGACCTGTGACCTGACCTGTGACCTGACCTGTGACCTGACCTGTGACCTGACCTGTGACCTGTGACCTGACCTGTGACCTGACCTGTGACCTGACCTGTGACCTGACCTGTGACCTGACCTGTGACCTGACCTGTGACCTGACCTGTGACCTGACCTGTGACCTGACCTGTGACCTGACATGTGACCTGACCTGTGACCTGACCTGTGACCTGACCTGTGACCTGACCTGTGACCTGACATGTGACCTGACATGTGACCTGACCTGTGACCTGACCTGTGACCTGACCTGTGACCTGACCTGTGACCTGACATGTGACTTGTGACCTGACATGTGACCTGACCTGTGACCTGACCTGTGACCTGACCTGTGACCTGACCTGTGACCTGACCTGTGACCTGACCTGTGACCTGACCTGTGACCTGACCTGTGACCTGACCTGTGACCTGACCTGACCTGTGACCTGACCTGTGACCTGACCTGTGACCTGACCCTCAGCCGACGCAGAGTCAGCACCAGACGCTCATCATAGAGGAGTTCGAGCCGGACGTGTTCAGACAGCTAATCGAGTACATCCACACCGGCTGCGTCACACTGCAGCCCAGAACACTGCTGGGTAAGTCATCAATATACCGGCACACTGCAGCCCAGAACACTGCTGGGTAAGTCATCAATATACCGGCACACTGCAGCCCAGAACACTGCTGGGTAAGTCATCAATATACCGGCACACTGCAACCCAGAACACTGCTGGGTAAGTCATCAATATACCGGCACACTGCAGCCCAGAACACTGCTGGGTAAGTCATCAATATACCGGCACACTGCAGCCCAGAACACTGCTGGGTAAGTCATCAATATACCGGCACACTGCAACCCAGAACACTGCCGGGTAAGTCATCAATATACCGGCACACTGCAGCCCAGAACACTGCTGGGTAAGCCATCAATATACCGGCACACTGCAACCCAGAACACTGCCGGGTAAGTCATCAATATACCGGCACACTGCAGCCCAGAACACTGCTGGGTAAGTCATCAATATACCGGCACACTGCAGCCCAGAACACTGCTGGGTAAGTCATCAATATACCGGCACACTGCAGCCCAGAACACTGCCGGGTAAGTCATCAATATACCGGCACACTGCAGCCCAGAACACTGCCGGGTATGTCATCAATATACCGGCACACTGCGGCCCAGAACACTGCTGGGTAAGTCATCAATATACCGGCACACTGCAGCCCAGCACACTGCTGAGTACAGGCACGTAGCCAAGGGGGGAGGGGTGCGGTCATAAGGGCACCTGAGCAGGTTGTAGGGCCCCTGGACAGACCAGAGGGCCACTGGGAAGTTAAAAGGGCCGCTGAGCAGGTCAGAGGAGCCCCTGACCAGACCGAAAGGGCCTCTAGGTGGGTCAGAAGGGCCCCTGAACATGCCGAATGGGCCCCTAGTCAGCACGGAGGGGCCCAGGGCAGGTCGGAGGGCCCTCGGAGCATGTCGCAAGGCGACAAAGCAGCCAGCGAGTTCCTTGCCAGAAGGGCCCCTTAGAAGGCTGGAGGGATTCAGATTCCAAAATTAATCATGATTGAATCGTTCCAAAAAAGTTGAATCATTAACCAGTCTGTCACTCCACATCATGTCTTTTCGCTTCGCGGAACCCAGATGAGTCCCTGAACAGGTCGGAAAGGCATTGAAAAGTTCGGAGGGACCCTAGACGATCTGAAGGGACCCTGGGCCTTTCAAATGTACAGTAAGAATGCAGTTGTCCAGGGAATACAACTCACAATTTCCGCGCCGATATGCGGGTTAAAAAACGGCCCGTTTCCCAGCGCATGTATGTGTTATGTTGCTAATTTCCTATATAATTGAGCAAAATAGTTCACTTTAGCTTTTTTTACCGCACTTTAAAACGCACAATATAGCATTTTTAGAGGTCCGCACCATACGCAATGCGACGCATTGATGAGAAAGCATATCCAGGGCATAAGACTCAGAATTTTCGCGCCGCTCCGCGGCGCAATTTGTTTAACAGTTCCAGGTCTTGAGCTTAACAAATATTCCAAGTTGGTATAGCTGATTCTAAATTGGTGTCGCTGGTTCCAAAGTTGATATGGCAGTTTGCTAACTCCAGCTCCTAAAAGTTGGTATGCCCCATGTCATACCTGTCATACTGCATTTTCCATCCTTGTAACGTGCCTTTTTATCCGTTTTGTTTGGCCCTTTCAACGCTTGGGACGGGGCCCTTTCAACGCTCGGGAAGGGGGCCTTTCGAGGCGCCCCCCTCCCCCTGGACGAAATCCTGGTTACGTGCCTGGCTGAGTAAGTCATCATTGTCATGACTCATGAGTAAGTCAAAAACTCATCGTAATGGTAATATGCAATGGTGTCACTACCTACGAACGACAGGAAGGGGGGGGGGCGACAGCGTTCTACAGGTGATTCTGTCCATGCATATCCCATGTTAAAATTAATATTATAATGCAACGGGCCTTATGTTAAAATTGGCAAAATACTGGGGGACGCGTCCCCCCGGTTTCGACGCCCATGGTTCCAGGCATACATCACAACTTTCTGTACCTTCTGATCCCTGTGCTGTTCATCAGGTCTGATGAACGCGGCGGACTACTACGGCCTGGACGAGCTGCGTCGCGCCTGCGCCGGATTCGTCCAGTGCTGCATCAACGTGGACACTGTGTGCGCCCTGCTGGCGTCGGCGGAGCGCTACATTCAGTACAAGTGCACCAAGTCCATGGTGCAGAAGGTGGGGCGTCACGCTCAGTACTCGCGCTCGCCGCACGCTCAATAGGACATTTGTATTGCAGTTTGAAAATGCACTTTATTTTTCTGCACGCCCACTGCCCAGCAAAGAATCGGATGCGAAATACATAATGCGAAACATCGACAGGCCAGAACGGTGGTGCCGGTGCCTTTATCTAGGCTGGCCCGCCGTGCCGTGATGTTTTGCGGCACAGTCTACCCACAATTTTCGAAGTACTGCGGTACAGTCTACCTCTCCTATTAGCAAGCAGTGTGCGGCAAGAGCAACGAAGAATCGAGCAGAGGTGTCAGGGAGGTTTTGTCTGACTTTTTTTCTCAGGTGTTGGAGTTTGTGGATCTGCACGGTAGCGAAGTGCTGAACCTGGGCTCGTTCACCCTGTTACCACAGCACGTGGTGCGGCTCATCCTGGCACGCGAACTCAAGGCGGACGAGGTCACCAAGTTCCAGGTCAGTCCGCTAACCATCTGCCTGGTAAGACATAACTGGCTGTCAGTTATAATATGTCAATGTCAGTCCGCTAACCATCGGCCTGGTAAGACATAACTGGCTGTCAGTTATAATATGTCAATGTCAGTCCGCTAACCATCGGCCTGGTAAGACAGAACTGGCTGTCAGTTATAATATGTCAATGTCAGTCCGCTAACCATCGGCCTGGTAAGACAGAACTGGCTGTCAGTTATAATATGTCAATGTCAGTCCGCTAACCATCGGCCTGGTAAGACAGAACTGGCTGTCAGTTATAATATGTCAATGTCAGTCCGCTAACCATTAGCCTGGTAAGACAGAACTGGCTGTCAGTTATAATATGTCAATGTCAGTCCGCTAACCATCGGCCTGGTAAGACAGAACTGGCTGTCGGTTATAATATGTCTGTCAGTCCGCTAACCATCGGCCTGGTAAGACAGAACTGGCTGTCAGTTTTAATATGGGAATGTTTGCCTGCTGTACCACGACCAGGCACGTAACCAGTATTTCGCCCAGGGGGGGGGGGGTGGCGCCTCGAAAGGGCCCCTTCCCGAGCGTCGAAAGGGTCCTTTCCAGAGCGTTGAAAGGGCCCCATACCCGAGCGTTGCAAGCTAGGGGCCCATTCGGCATGTTCAGGGGCCCTTCTGACCCTTCCAGGGGCCCTTTCGGTCTGGTTAGGGGCACCTGACCTGCACAGGGGCCCTTAGAACTTCCCAGGGGCCCTCCAGCCTGCTCAGGGGCCCTTTCGACCTGGCAAGGGACTGCACTGGCTGCTTTGTCGCGCTGCCGACATGCTCAGGGGCCCCTCTGACCTGCCCCTCTGACCTGCCCCTCCGACCTACTATGTGCTGGCTAGGGGCTCATTCGGCATGTTCTGGGCCCTTCTGACCCACCCAGGGGCCCTTTCGATCTGGTCAGGGGCCATCCGACCTGCACAGGGGCCCTCTGGTTTGTCCAGGGGCCCTCCAACCTTCTTAGGGGCCGTTCCGAACTGGCAAGGGACTGCGCTGGCTGCTTTGTCGCCCTGCCGACATGCTCAGGGGGCCCTCCGACTTGCCCTGGGCCCCTCCGTGCTGACTAGGGGCCCATTCGGCATGTTCAGGGGCCCTTCTGACCCGTCCAGGGGCCCCTCTGTGCTGGCTAGGGGCTCATTCGGCATGTTCAGGGCCCTTCTGACCCACCCAGTGACCCGTTCGGTCTAGCCAGGGGCCATCTGACCTGCACGGGGACCTTTTGAACGTCCATGGGGCTCTTTGATCTTTCAGAGAGGGCCTTGGTGGCCCTAAAGGGTCTCTGAAGTGCTCTAAACTCTCTAAAGACCACGCTTCGCTTGGTCTCCAGACTCTTAGAGCCCATGATACCTCGCTTCGCGCGGTCTCGTTAGCCCTTTTCGGCCATCTGACCTGCACACGCGTCTGACCCAGTGACCCGTTTTTCGGGCCATCGTGCCCGACCATTTCGGCGCGCGCAGCGCGCCGAAAAGGCCCCCCTGACCTCCGGGGGGGGGGGGGGGGGGCTTGTTTACGTGCCTGACCACGACTGAGTACAATTCACATTTTCAGTGACCACTACAACATTGTTGAACGACTAATGCCCATAACTCGTGATTGACAGCAACACCAGATGTCAATTACAGTTACCTAATTAATCCAAAAGGAGCACTAGTGCTCGTGGCTCGCCCAATGTGAGACGCCGGCTCTGACGCTGTTTGGTCCGATTTCCGCCAGGCGGCGCTGATGTGGTCGAAAAAATACTGCGACAACTCCACCCTGAACCTGCGCGAGATCATCTCCACCTTCCTTGAGTTCATCCAGTTCCACAAGGTGCCGGCCACCATCCTGATGAAGGACATCCACCCGCTGGGCATCGTGCCCGACCACATCATCATGAACGCGCTGGCGTTCCAGGCTGACCCGAGCAGTGTGGAGCCGGCCAAGATGTCACCGAAGCGGGGCCACCGGCGGCGCGAGCTATCCGTGCAGAGCTCGCTGGACCCGTACGGCAGCACCACCACCCTGTCCTCCAGCACGTCCAGCGACATCAACAGCGACCGGCACAGCTCGGACGGCAAGCACAGCTCAGAGGGGGGCTACACGGGGTCACCGCTAGGCAGGCCGAACTAGCGCGGGGAGGGGTAGAAGCGAACACTCGTCAACACTCGTCACAACATGGATAAACAAGGTTAATTTATTAAGGTAGACACGTGGCCACTACGTCCTTCTGCTGTCGGGCCATATGACAACCCTGTACGGGGGGATAGAGGTGATTGTGTGCTGTGTAGGTACCGGTGGGAATAACCACGGAATGTCGAGACCGTCAATTTGCGACGCGTGTATTCGTGGTAACTGTCGCGTCCAGTATATATCGGTGGATGTAAGGTGGAAAGTAACCGTGAAATGTCGAGACCGTCAATGTGCGACGCGTGTATTCGTGGTAACTGTCGCGCCCAGTATATATCGGTGGAGTGTTGCACTGTTGTTGCCGAGTCTGTTCGTTTGCACGGCCTGTTGATGCTCGGTGTTGGCTACAAACATGTCCAGGATCATGAGACCGCGGCAATTATATACGTCACGACGTAGCCTCGTTTCGAAACGCTGAGAGGTTTCTGGAGATGCAAATCACACAGTGTCGCCTAGAGCGGGCGCAATGATTGACAATCAAAGTCGCTGTGCCTAACACGATGCTGGCTACTGCTGCACAAGGATTGACCGTGAGCATGATGCGAATGTATATAGTGACGACGGAAGGAAAGCGACTCCGACAGTAAAGCAAGGTTTCCGTTTCGGTAAAGGCTTCCGTTTCCGTTCAATATGACTCATCTCGCCAAACACAATGTTAAGTCGTAACGCATTCCAGTATAACGGCTACAGAGATAGCTAGTCCTAGGACAAAAGGAAAAAGAAAAACAAGATTCACAAAGCTGCGTGGCGGCCACGGAGGCCACATTACCGATATCGACTAACGATCGGTATTCGAACAGCTTTGTATGTGTCGTTGTCGGTTTGGAGCACTGTGCCACTAATTTATACCAGAAGTCAATGTCGAAACAGTGTGCGGTGTGACATTATTGTTGCCGAGATGTCATATGATGTGTATTTAATACAACGGTGTTGATAAAGCATGTGCTTTCACGATGTTTATTTATAATGAAATCGGATATCAGCTTGTAAAGTTGTACTATTTTGTCACTCATTCGTAAGTCAGCATGGGAATCCGACCTCTGGTTAACTGACCTGATAAGATCCGAAAAAAAAAATCACGCCATGAACGTAATTGGCACCCAAACATCTGTGCCAAATACGGCTATCGTTTGCGTGCTACAGTTTTCCCGCTCCCCAAAAAATAGGGGGCGTCCAAACGCCCCACCCCAGCTCTCCGCGGGTTAAGAAAGCCATAGGTCTTTAAAAGCATCACTAAGTGTGCAATTGATGTCGGGTCACGGTCAGGTAAAATGTCAAAATCGACGTACCTACATGAGTTTATGGGCTATATTTCCCATCATAAGCCTTCGATTGCGTCATTATTGCCCAAAAGTGCTCTGGAAGGTATATATATATATATATATATATATATATATATATATATATATCCCGCTTAAAGGAAATAGTTCACCTTGGAAATTTTTTACCCAACACGATTTTATTATATTTTTAATACAATTCATTTTTATATTGTCAAATGGCCTTATATCGCGCCGATTCAGGACAGAAGGCCGTAAACTTGTATTGTTTATCAAAACTATATGCATACTCTCTGAGTCAGAGTCCTGACGTCACGCGAATGTAAACAATGGTTCAGCCAATCAGATTCGAAAGTAGTCTCGTAAAGATAGACTCGCATTGGAGATGTGGCGGCCGGCGATCGCTTGCTAGCACCAGCTGCAATCTGATTGGCTGATGGTATAGCCTCTGCCCGGTCTAGAACCAGTACAACATTCTTTCGCCAGCAACGCATTCCTTCGCCAAAAACTCAAATATATTCGGCTGGAGAGTCTTTTCAGTCAAGAAAACTTGCAGATAGGGGTTTCCCAACACGGGCTACAAAACTGCTATCTCAGTTTAAAACTAATGTTGAAGGTGAACTATTTCCTTTAAAGGGAGTGTGCCTATTGTTTTTAAATGTCAAAAATATTTTGCATACGGTAAGTAGCTATTGGTTTGATTGTTGTATATGATGAAATTCACATCTGGAGCCCTTTTAGTTGAATTTTCACTTATATTGTTTTTTTGCTTATGCTTTGTTTCGATATCTATAAAACGATCGTCACTATGGTGAAGTTATGTAAAACGGCGCACATAAGACAATACAATTACAGTCACATCATGCAAGATAGAAAGAGTTTTGCACAGCACGTTCTTGCCACAGTGAACTTTATTATGTGCAAGTTTCGTAGCTCTAAATTGATATATTCTTCTATATATCATCTATATATATCGACCATATCATCGAAAAACATGATAGCCGTCCAGTTTCTGTTCGGCTGCTGCTGTCAGCGTGCACGAGCTGTTTTGTTGAATTGCTATTGGCCGGCGCTAACAATATGCTAGCAGTTTAATCGATAGTTGCAGTGCTTCTAGTAGCGGAAGCCTCTGGAGTCTACCCGATAACTTTTTGCTCCCAGCAAGTTCCTGGAGTCTTTGGAATATCTCAGCAACTAGGGCGAATCTGGAAAAAACGAAGTCATGGGTCAATTCAGAAAATTATGTTCTATAGACCAGTGCCAATAACCCCAAATAAGCGATGTGAGTAGGCACACTCCCTTTAAGCAAAAGTGAGACTGCAAGCGAAAGTCAAGGTCAAGGTCAGGTCACAAAAGGTCAATATGCGGCATGCGCTAAAGATCTACGAGAGTCACACGATGCATGTTTTATGAATTATGTATTATTTTATGAATTATCCCATCCTGAATCTTCGTAGAATTCGATAGTGATAGTTATTTTACCACCCAACCTCATGTAAGAGCCGAAAAATTACTGAGTACCGATAAATTATTACTTAAGTGAAGTCAAGGTTAGGTCACAAAGATGAAAAACTCCCAATTTATTAATCGAAAGAAAGGGTATGTTTCTGGACTAACTTTGTCTCAGAAATACAGTGATGATGTCTATTTGTTCGTATTTGGCCATTACAGATCAAAAGAACGCAATTACAAAAATGGCGTCGTTAGTTAGGTACTCATAATTTGGAGCCATGAATCAGCCAAAAATGGTGGTATTATTTGAAACTTAGTTTATATATATATATATATATATATATATATATATATATATATATATATATATATATATATATATATATATATATATATATATATATATATATATATATATATATATATATATATATATATATATATATATATATATATATATATATATACATATATATATATATATATATATATATATATATATATATATATATATATATATATATATATATATATATATATATATATATATATATATATATATATATATATATATATATATATATATATATATATATATATATATATATATATATATATATATATATATATATATATATATATATATATATATATATATATATATATATATATATATATATATATATATATATATATATATATATATATATATATATATATATATATATATATATATATATATATATATATATATATATATATATATATATATGTATATATGTACATATATACATATGTACATATATACATATATGCATATATACATATATACATGTATATACATATATACATGTATATACATATATATATATATATATATATATATATATATATATATGTATATATATATATATATATATATATATATATATATATATATATATATATATATATATATCTATATCTATATCTATATCTATATCTATATCTATATCTATATCTATATCTATATTTCTCTATATATATATATATATATATATATATATATATATATATATATATATATATATATATATATATATATATATATATATATATATATATATATATATATATATATATATATATATATATATATATCTATATCTATATATATATATATATATATATATATATATATATATATATATATATATATAAGCGGTACGTCGACGACGTATGCATACAGGTGGATGATGTGGAAGCACTAGAGGCCCTGAAGTGCAAATTTGAAGATAATTCGATACTAAGATTCACTTACGAAGTTGAAGAGAATAGCAAGCTTCACTTCTTGGATGTGAGCACAACGTGCAAAAACAACTACGCCACCAAGGTCTTCAGAAAACCCACCGACATCGGCCGATGCATGAATGCTCGCAGCGCGTGCCCCACACGCTACAAAAAGGGCGTGATACGCACTTATGTGCGAAGAGCCCTATCGCACTGTAGTACATGGGAGCTAGTGCACCAAGAGCTACAACACGTCAAGCAAATGCTGGTCAACAACGGCTATTCCTGCAACGACATTGAAAATGAAATCAGCAAAACATTAGACAAGCACCAGACAAGAACGCATCAGAAGAACCATGATGGCCAAGCAACAGATGAAGCAGGGGCGGATCCAGGGAAACTTTTCGGGAGGGGCACATCATACTTCAAGGGGCCCTCGAGCTGAAAAGGGCCCCGGGCGTTTTTGCGAGTCTGAAAGGGCCTCCAGTCGGTCTGAGTGTATTTTCAGGTAGGAGAAAGCCCTTGACAAGCCTAAGAGGGCCATCGTCAGGCCTGAGAGTGCCCTATGCAGGGGCGTCGCCGACAATTTTTAAGTGGGGGGTCGGCTGAAATGAGAGAGAAAAAATGTAACCACATTTGTTCTGCGTGTATTTAAGCCTTTGCAACATTTGTAATGCCAGTGGATTTTCATGTTACAGTAGGTACTTGTTATTTAGCGCCGCCAAGCGCAGAAAAATTCTTACAGGTTGGCCTAATAAAACCCAGAATTACAGGCGATGGACCTTGTAGAGGATAAGAAGCTAACATTGTATTAATTCAATTAAGCGTTACGACGAACCGAAGACGATGACTATGGCTTCGTTATGATGATGGCCACCGACAAGGGCGCCGCCACCTTCCGAAAGTTGGGGGGGGGGGGACGGAGGCATTCTGAAGTCGATTCTTGCCATGCAACGTCCATAGGCGTAATGTTAAAATCAGAAAATGTTTGGGGGGACATGTCCCCCCGTCCCCCCTGTGGCGGAGCCCCTGGCCACCGATGTGACGCCGCGAAGCGGCGTGAAAAATTGCATTTTAGGTCGTGGAAAACGAAATTGTAATATTCGAACCAGACCGTGAGTGGAGCCAAGTAATCCCGAACCAGACCGTGAGTGGAGTGGAGCCTCAAGTAATCCCTTTTCCGGGTTGCATATCTCGGTATGATGCAAAATATTTAAATGCAGGTGGTTTTTCATATACATTAGCTAGCCTCGGATAGTAAATCACGATGACCGGTGGCAGTCAGCGCTCAATAGTATATATGATAATAATAACTGTATATGCATATGTACCGAACTGTAACAAACAACTGGTAACAGTGCAAATGGTTTCGAAGCAGCAAGAAGCAAAACGACTTTTCCGCGCATAAATGGTCCCTGTGGATCTGTAGGAGCCTGAGGGGAGATGGCTTGGGAAGATGGTCCTGGCTTGGCCCCCACTATTAGCTCTTCCAGGTCCAGCAAGTTGGGCACCGCTGGAGCAGCTTCCGCGGGTGCCGATGCCCGTGTCGCTGCGTTCGCGTCCCCTTTTCGGAACTCGGCAGACTGGCTAAACATGTATCCCGCTTAACCCTATTTGTAACAGGGGGGGGGGATTCCGCCCCCCCCCCCCTCATGTTTTTCGCAGATATCTCCAGAACGGCTGGGAGCAGGCCCATGACATTTTTGGAATTTTCCTAGAATTGAATTCCGCATTTGGAGTCAAAATTTAGAGTTCTTAATCTGAACAGAGGCGGTTTCAGGGCACGGTTTTGGGAGGGTTCGGCGGCGATATTTGGCGATAATACGGAAATGCGATCTTCACGGTTTCTTCCTAACTACCTCAAGTGTGAAGGAGTTACATCGGTTTACGGTGATTGCAACAAGTGCAAATTAGTTGATGTTAATGAAATATCATAAAAATTGCATGGCAGAGGCGGTTTCAGGGGCTTGAAAGGGGGGGGGGGGGTCCAGGAAGTATTCAATGCTCTGCGGGAAGTAAATAGAGCGATGTAAGGAGCATTTATAGCTATCAAGATGTAAAAGATAGCTTCTCCTTCCATTATTTTAATAATTTATTACATATAGAGTTGCAGGGGCGTGTTCAGGCACATGAAAAGGGGGGTGACTGGCATGGTGATGACGATATGCCAGCGATTACGGCGCAATAGACGGTTAACTTATAATGATATATGCACATATGAGGCCAGGAGAGGGAATACAATCATTTGTGTTGCAGAGGCGCGCTCAGGAATGGAAAAAAGGGAGTCATATTATTGCAAGGAAACTAAGATGCATGGGCCTACAATGACATAACATACTGCAGTTTTCGGATGAAACGCGCCACAGGGTACCCTACGAACGATTATGAGATAATAGGCGAGTCCAGGTAGGGTAAAAAGGGGGGCAAGCAATGTTAATTGAAGTTGTAAGTGAAATCGTCACTGTTGACTAGTTAGTATCATAATAGCGGATAATATACTTATCAAAAGGTCTTGCGCCTCTCCAGTTGGATCCTGGATGCGTCATGATGAAGTACAACATGCAAAATGGAACTATCTACGATCAGTAACATATTTATAGTGCTGGGTAGCAACATGCCTGCGGTTAATATTTTTCCTATTTGACCTCCCTTTTTCACTAACCTGGTACCGCCTATGGCGAAAAATATGATTTATAACTGTGTTTTCTAATGGCACAATAACATTCCATTTCATTTATTAAAAAAACATACAAAAAAGTTTTATTCCGCATTTACTTCACCCCCATATTGAGTGACCTGCACACGCCTATTATTTTTGAATTTTCAAAAGTGATCACCATATTTAAATCATAAATCTCCAATTAAATATATCGATTCCCATTGGTTGTGTTACAATCGGTTGATAAACATGACAGCTGTGTTGGATGATATATAACACTACAATTTGTAGTTTTTGCCCCCCTGTTGCCCCCTATCAAAAATGTCGATTTTTTTTAGAAATGTAGATCGTGATGAGGGGAACCAAACGCCGTTTGATTTTTGAAAATCGGATGGGTAGATCTCGAGATCTCCTGGGGGCGAAATCCGCCCCCCCCCCCCCCCTGTTACAAATAGGAGTAGCCAGGAGCCTGTTACAAATAGGGTTACAAGTTAATATTTTATGAAGAGAGTGGGACCTGGGGTCAGCAATTACCGCCAAGAGCCTCTGCCAGACATTTAATGGAATTAATTTTCCCATTTTCCAAATTTGTATAAGCAATTGCGAAACTTGTGTCTGCCGCGAAGCGTCGCGAAATTTTCCCGGCTTTTAAACTTTGGAATAATAGCGGAGTTTTGACTGTTGCAAGGGCAATTTTTACGATAAATTGTTAACTTTCCCCGAAAAAAGTGTGTGCGTTCGGGGGGGGGGGGGGGCGGTCGACCCCTCACCTTCTGAGAGTTGATGTCCGGACCCTCTCCTTCCCGACCCCCCGTCGGTGACGCCCCTCACCCTGTCAGTCTTGTAGGGCCCTTGCAAGACTTGAGGGCGCCCTATGCTGGTCTGGAGGACCACTGGTAGGTTTGAAAGGGCCCTCGGTCGTGCTGAGAGGGTCCTGTGCCGGTGTGAGAGGGCCCTAAGGTCGGTAAGAGAAGTCCCTCAGTCTCTTTGAGTGTACTATCGATGGGCCTGAGAGGGCCCTGTCTAAGCCTGGACAGCCATTGCCAGACTTGAATGGCCCTCCGTCCGTTTGAGAGAGCCATTGCCAGGCCTGAAAGGGCTCAGACCAGGCCTCTGGCTCAGGCGGGCCCAAATGGCTCGGCTGGTGTCCGGTATAGGGTCCTCTGTCGCCTAGTAAAGGCCCTCTCAGACCGGCTTAGGACCATCTGAGGCCTGGAAAGGATCCTCTCAAACAGGCGCAGGCCCTTTTCAGGTCCGTCAAGGGCTATCTCTGACTAATGTAGTGCCCAGGGTTGTGCTTGACTCCGAGTCGGTGAGTCAAATTTGACTCAAAACTGACTCAACTCAACTTGAATCAGAGTCGAGTCGCTTAAAAAATAGGGACGCAACTTGAGTCAGAGTTGAGTCACATGGATGTCGCTTGAGTCAAAGTTGAGTCGCCTGGATGCTGCTCAAGTCAAAGTTGAGTCGATTCATCTTCTTACGAGTCAGAGTCACATCTGACGAGAAAAACAAATCCTAGCAACTAAATAATCAAGGCGTCCAAACAATGTTCTATAGTGTGAGAGTGTGAGTTTTGGGTGTTTTTCAAACCCACTGAAAGGGCTCTCCTCCCGAGCGTTGAAAGGGCCCTATTCCCGAGCATTGAAAGGGCCCAGCAGACCCTCTGACCTGCACATGGGACCTTTGAACTTCCCAGGGGCCCTCTGGTCTGTCCAGGGACACTCCAGCCTGCTTAGGGACCCTTTCGACCTGAAAGGGACTGCGCTGGCTGCTTTGTCGCCCTGCCGACATGCCCAGGGGCCCTCCGGCCTGCCCAGGGGCCCTCTATGCTGTCTAGGGGCCATTCGGCATGTGCAGGGCTCTTCTGACTCGCCCAGGGGCCCTTTCGGTCTAGCCAGGATCCCTCTGACCTGGACAGGGGCCCTTTGAACTTCCATGGGGCCCTCTGGTCTTTCAGAGAGGGCCCTGTTGGCTCTTAGGACCTCTGAAGTGATCTACACTCTCTAAAGACCACTTTGCGTGGTCTCTTAGAGAGCCCATGATACCGCGCTTCGCGCGGTATCGTCGGCCCTTTTCGGCGCGCTACGCGCACCGAAAAGGGCCTGTAGTGTACATGTTATCGTTATCTACGTGTTAATTTAGTAGTCGCTATTCCGCAAACTTAAACTGTTTCACCAGAAATGTTTGTATTGTAAATTCATTATTAATTCTCCTCATCATTATTTTATCTCATTCAGCCTGTTTTATAATTCAATACTCTTCAAATGTTTTTATATATTTCGCCCTTCTGAAAAAGCGCAACGTCCTTCTTCTGGTTCGCTCTCACGCCACGCTAGTTTGCTCTGCGCTGATTGTTCATACAAATATATTTAATTCGCTTTCTCCACTGTTTTTGGGTTAGCAAATACCAGCAGCCCAATAGTGGTCACACCCGACGTGATATATTAACGCAAATCAAGGATTTTTTTGCGCATTAACGTAAAACCGCGAGATACGTGTGCGCCACATTCGCCTACTGCACTACAAGATGGCGCCGCCGACGGCTCCACTGCAGTCAGGCGAACTGGGACAGCAACTACAGGAGTCTGGCTCTGGACACTCTACCAGCACAACAACCCAGCAGACCAACACTCGGTCTTCCACGCCTCAGGTTACGGCCCTGCGGCTCCCGCCGTTCGCGGCTGACGACCCCGAGCTGTGGCTGGCTCAGGTCGAGTGTGCCCTGGGGGTGGCAGGCGTCACAGAGGACCTGGCCAGGTACCGAGTGCTGGTATCGTCCCTGCCTGCAGACGTCGCCAGCCAGGTGCGGGACGTCATCACCTGCGGAGCGCCTACATATGTGCTCCTAACATCGGCTCTCCGGCAGCGGCTCTCTCACTCCAGGACATCGCGTCTGCTGCATCGCGCCCTGCTGCGGAACCAGCACCTGGGTGACCAACGGCCGTCCCAGCTCCTGCGCAGGATGCAGGGCGAGTTGAGTGCTGCTGGAGACACCCCAGCCGACAGTGGGCTCCTGAGGACTCTGTTCCTCCAGCGGCTCCCTCAGGTAGCCACTGCTGCCCTGTCTCTCCTGCCGGAGTCGACCCCTCTTCAGGACCTGGCCAGCTCGGCAGACAGGTTTCTGGAGGCCTCCAGGCCTGTGTACATGCCGGCCACCGTCTCCAGCCTGGGTCAGCCACCACCTGCACCACCTGCCAGCCTGTACCAGCCAGCACCACCTGCGCCACCCACCCCAGCACCTGTGGACATGATGGCCACAATTGCCACTCACAGCCTCTATCGGCGAGCTCCAGATGGAGGTACGCTCCATGCGGCAGCAGGAGTGAGGAGCGCCCCCAACGCCAGGCCTTCTGCACCCGCTGCCGCAGCCAGAGCCGAGGACGCCAAGCTCGCCGACCGGACAGATCTCCATCGCAAAGCAGGGGGGCCTGCTACTACCACCACCGCTTCGGCTCGCAGGCTAAGAAGTGCCAAGCCCCGTGCAGCTGGGCGGGAAACGACACAGCCTGAGGTCACCAGCGCCTTCAACTTCAGGCCCACCTACTCTGGCGCGACTGCTCCACGTCTCGGACGGCAGCACCACCTACATGGTGGACACAGGAGCCCAAGTGAGTGTTCTGCCGTCCACTCAGCTGCCAGTCGATGCCGTCCTCACCCCGAGTTGCACCCAGCTCTGCGGCCAACGGGTCCAGCATCGCCACGCATGGGTGCCTTCAGCGAGCTGTTCAGCTGGGGAGCTGCAGTTTCCCCTGGCAGTTCCTGGTTGCTGACGTCCAGACACCAATAATCGGAGCTGACTTCCTGCACCACTACGAGCTGGCAGTCGACCTCAGCGCTGGGACCCTGCTCCTGCCATCAGGTGATGTCCTCGTAGCTGGTGCAAGTCCCACTCCACTTGGCCTCACCGTCCATGGCCTGCAGGTCGGCTCTCAGCTTCACAGACTGTGGGCTGTGTTCCCTGAGCTGACGCGGCCACCCAGCACCAACACTCCGGTCCGTCACTCAGTGACCCATCACATCGAGACCTCGGGACCTCCAAGAGTCTCGCGTGCTCGCCGCCTGGCTCCTGACCGCCTGTCAGCTGCCAAAGCCGAGGTCAAGGATCGCCTCCAGGATGGCACTCTCCGTCCCTCCAAGAGCAACTGGTCCTCGCCCATCCACCTGGTGCCGAAGAACCAGCCTGGGAAGTGGCGTCTGTGCGGTGACTACAGAGCCCTCAACTCTGTCACTGTGCCAGACCGCTACCCCATCCCACATCTCCAAGATTTCTCAACAGAGCTCCATGGCTGCAGCTTCTTTAGCAAGCTCGACCTCTGCCGCGCCTTCCATCAAGTGCCAGTGACATCCAGCGACATCAAAAAGACGGCCATCATCACCCCATTCGGCCTGTTCGAAGCAGTACGGATGCCCTTCGGCCTCCGCAATGCTGCTCAAACGTGCCAGCGCCTCTTAGACGAGGTTCTTCGAGACCTGCAGGGCGTGTTCGTCTACATCGATGATATCCTCGTCGCTAGCACAACCCTCGCTGAACACGAGCACCGCCTCCGTGAGGTCTTCCAGCGTCTCAGCCATCACGGCATCAGCATCAACAAAGAGAAGTGCATCATCGGCGTCCCTCAGCTGGAGTTCCTGGGGCATCTGATCACCTCAGAGGGCATTGCGCCTCTCCCAGCCAGAGTGGAAGCCATCCAGGCCTTCCCTCTGCCGAGAACGGACCGGTCCCTGCGCCGTTTCATTGGGATGATGAACTTCTATCATCGGTTCCTCCCAGGCGCAGCCAAGTTCCTGGCGCCTCTCCACCAGCTCATCGGTCGAAGCCAGTCTCGCCGCGACACGCCAGTCGCCTGGACAGAGGAGGCGAAGGCAGCCTTCACCCACTGCAAGACTGCACTCGCTGTCGCCACTCTGCTCCTCCACCCGGTCCGAGACGCCCCCATCAGCCTCCAGGTGGACGCCTTTGACGTCGGCGTGGGTGCCGTGCTGCAGCAACACACCCGCGGCACCTGGCAGCCTCTCGGGTTCTTCTCGCGCTCACTGCGGAAACCTGAGAGGCGCTACAGCACGTTCGGCAGAGAACTGCTCGCGATCTACCTGGCGATCCGGCACTTCAGGTACGCGGTGGAAGGGCGACCTCTCATCGTGTTCACCGACCACAAGCCGCTGACGTACGCCATCGCCAACTGCAGTGACCGCCCCTCTCCACGGGAAGCTCGCCACATCGAGTTCGTGGCTCAGTTCACGACGGACGTACGACACGTCCCCGGGAAGGCCAACATCGTGGCTGACGCCCTCTCCCGCACGGTCAGCATGCTGACCGCGCCCGTGCCTGCCGTCGACGACTTCGACGCCCTGGCCACGAGTCAGCAGGACAACGAACTGGCTCGCTTCCGGACTGGGGAGCACGGCCTGCAGCTGCGTGACAGACGGCTGCCCAGCGGCTGCTCTCTGGTCGTGGACGACTCCACTGGAGTGCCGCGCCCCTGGATCCCAGCGCCGCTCCGACAGGCCTACTTCCGGCACGTCCACGATCTCTCTCACCCGGGCGTCCGTGCCACCGTCGACCTGTTGACGCGTCGATTCGTCTGGCCATCTGTCAAACGTGACGCGGCACGCTGGACGCGCTCCTGTGTCGCCTGCCAGCGCAATAAAATCCACCGGCACGTGAAAACCCCGCTGGCTCCCTTCGCGCCACCAGCCGGCCGTTTCCAGCATCTCCACGTGGATATCGTCGGCCCGCTGCCGCCATCTGAGGGGTTCCAGTACCTACTGACCGTCGTGGACCGCTTCTCGCGCTGGCCCGAGGCCGTGCCGCTCCGAGGCATCACGGCGGCAGAAGTCGCCCGAGCCCTGATCTCTGGCTGGATCTCCCGCTTCGGCGTCCCTGAGGAGATCACGACCGACCGCGGGAGCCAGTTCCAGTCAGCTCTGTGGGCCGAGCTGTCCGCCGTGCTCGGCTGCCGCCGTCGCCGCACCACAGCCTACCACCCACAGTCCAACGGCATGGTGGAGCGCCTGCACCGACAGCTGAAGGCGGCCCTGCGGTCTGCTGCGCCGACCCGGTGGACGGAAGCGCTCCCGCTCGTTCTGCTGGGCATCCGATCAGCGCTGAAGACCACCATCGGCTGCAGCGCGGCGGAGCTCGTGTACGGCTGCACCCTGCGCCTCCCCGGCGAGCTCGTCACGACCGAGCTGACGCAGCCTCCGCCGACGCCAGCTTCGTTCGCCGCCGGCCTGCGGCGCGCAATGCAGGCTCTCCAGTACGCTGCGCCTCGCACTGCACAGACGCGCAGCAACGTCCCACGCGACCTGGACGACGCCAGCCACGTGTTCGTCCGGCGTGACGCCGTGAAGCCGCCCCTGACGCCGCCCTACGACGGACCATACCGCGTCGTGGAGCGCGGTACAAAGACGGTGACCATCGTCCGCGGCAACAAACGAGATGTCGTCTCCCTGGACCGCGTGAAGGCCGCCCACCTGGACATCGAGCCGGTCAACACCGCCGCTCGGCCGCCACCGTCAGCGCCCTCCCGCGCCGCCTACGAGGATATTTCTGAGGGACCAGAGATCCTCGTAGCGCTCCCGGCGCCGACCGAGGCGACGCCCACACCGCCCTGCCGCGACACCAGCGCCGCGCCACGGCCGGCCCGACCCTACGATCATCGGCCGCCCGAGCTGGGCGGCGACCACGCGTCCCTCCTGACGCGCCGCGAGTCGTCGCCCCGGAACCCGACCAGTGACCCCGCCCCTGCGACCGGGCACAGTGCTCCCCAGACGCCGGCCGACCTGGCCCCGCGGCCAGCAGTGCACCGGACCCTGCGCGGTCGCACCGTGCGTTTCCGTAACGACCCCGACTTCGTGTATTTCTAACTTGTATCGCCGCTCCGCGTCTAGGGGGGAAGTTATGTAGTGTACATGTTATCGTTATCTACGTGTTAATTTAGTAGTCGCTATTCCGCAAACTTAAACTGTTTCACCAGAAATGTTTGTATTGTAAATTCATTATTAATTCTCCTCATCATTATTTTATCTCATTCAGCCTGTTTTATAATTCAATACTCTTCAAATGTTTTTATATATTTCGCCCTTCTGAAAAAGCGCAACGTCCTTCTTCTGGTTCGCTCTCACGCCACGCTAGTTTGCTCTGCGCTGATTGTTCATACAAATATATTTAATTCGCTTTCTCCACTGTTTTTGGGTTAGCAAATACCAGCAGCCCAATAGGCCCTCCTCAGAAGCTTCGGGAGGGGCACGTGCCCCCTGTGCCCTCCCCTGGATCCGCCCCTGAGATGAAGCCCAGCAGAACCAAAACCAGGACCAGTTCAAACAAGACGCAAGTTCACAAGGTGTTCTATATGAACCAGATGAATGATGCATACCAAAAGGATGAAAAGGTCCTGAAGAACATTTTGAATAAAAATATGATTCCAAAGGAAGGGCACGATGTGCGGCTCATGGTGTACTACAAGAGTATGAAAACATCAAACATGGTCATCAGAAACCGCACAAAACCGAACTACCTGCAAGAGACGCATGTTGTCTATAAATGCAATTGTCAGAAAGGAGATTGCAAGCTCCGAGACACTGCTTCTTACATAGGTAGCACAACGATGACCCTGTCCCGCCGAATCTCCTATCACCTATCCGCCGGAGGCCCAACTGAACACTGTCAAAACACCAACGGACAACGCATCACTAGACAAGATATGGTCGAGAACACTAGCATCCTGATGCGGGAGCAGAACCAGTGGAAGCTGCGGATCATTGAAGCAGCCTACATCATGGAATGCCAGCCCGCTATGTGTGATCAGCTAGAACACAGGGGACGGATCACGCTGACCGGATAGGATGGTATGTGAAATGGCGATGGTGACTAGCAAAGACAGACAGATAATTGTATATATAGGATATTTATTTTGCTCACTTTGAGTAGTTTGAGTAGTTGAATGGAAGATTGATTGTTAATTGTATGTAGTCGAATACTTTATAGCCATTCTGATAGATATTTGTTTGCGGCATTGTCAGTGAGTTTGCAAGACTGGAGTTCATCTTCGAAAAAATAACCATGATAGCGGCAGTATGTTGCTACTCCAGAATTTTCAATTAGCAATTGATTCAACTTTGACCTGAGCTTTGACATTATTCACATCCCGCTTAGATATATGTAGTATGATAATATGTATGAAACACAATTATTGCCTTGTCGTTATTAGGTAAAAGCTATTCGTGAAAACTGTTTTCATATCATATCACATATCATATTCACATTCTTCTAGAACATTCAAATACTAATTCGAATATATTGAAACTGTGATGTATAGCTTTTTTTGCGTGTGTGCATTATTTCATCTTATGCATATGGTGCTGATGAAGTCTTTTATGACGAAAAAACGCGTCCACATATGTGTCTGAGAGAGAGAGAGAGAGAGAGAGAGAGATAGCCCCCCCCCCCTATCTCTCGAAGGTAGCATCGGGGCAGGGGGCAGGGGTAGGGTCAGGGACAGGGACAGGGATAGGGGCGAGGGCAGGGGCGGACGCAGGTATATTTTGGCAGGCCAGAGAGAGGTGAGTGACATAGCCGTGACAGAATTAGTCACATCCATGATCGCACTCGAATATACGTGCTACTAACGAAAATGCGTGCTACTGACGGGCTATGTCATGTGATGTGAGAGTGCTATACATATCTCACCTACATGTGAGAGTGCTATACAAATAAATTCAGTATCATTTTAAAAAAACATATGTCTATAATTTTGCTTTTCGAAGTGACAAACTGCAAATGAGTAAGCGTAAGAGAATTAAAAAAAATCCAGGAAAATGTATGTTATTAATTAACATTTAACGCCCCTCTAGATCCATGAGGTCTCCTTTGACGGCGAAAATGCCGCCCACCCCATTCGGAAAAATCCTAGATCCGCCCCTGTGCATTTTTGAAGAAACGGCGCCCCAATCTCCCAGAAAAAAAAAAATATGCGCCCCTGGTTCCCGGAAGAAAATGCGCCCCTGTTCCCCGGAAAAAATGCGCCCCTGTTCCCCGGAAAAAATGCGCCCCTGTTCCCCGGAAAAAAAATGCGCTCCCATGCCCTGCCCCCCCCCCCCCCCCCCCCTTGACAAAATACTGGACCCGCCCCTCACATAGCCGTGAGGGGCTATGTGAGGGGCACTTTTATATTTTTATATTTTTGTATATTTTTTAATAGGTTCAATTGTAGTAGTAATTCGATATGAATGGATACAGATACAGATACAGATACATATAATGTATTCGGATCCTCCATTACATGGATTTTATGGCATCCACGTCAGTACATAATAGCACATGTGTGTGAAGAACTGTAATATACAACACGCACAATAAAACACAATGGCGGCAACGCTAAAAGCCCGAATGGACGATAGGAACGGTCTCCAAACAGATTAATATCATTTTGTGAAGTGCTGGCTCATACATCACTAAAAAAAATAGACGATTGGTAAGGCGCGTCTGTATAGACGATTGGTAAGGCGCGTCTGTATAGACGATTGGTAAGGCGCGTCTGTATAGACGATTGGTAAGGCGCGTCTGTACAGACGATTGGTAAGGTGCGTCTGTATAGACGATTGGTAAGGCGCGTCTGTATAGACGATTGGTAAGGCGCGTCTGTATAGACGATTGGTAAGGCGCGTCTGTATAGACGATTGGTAAGGCGCGTCTGTATAGACGATTGGTAGGGCGCGTCTGTATAGACGATTGGTAAGGCGCGTCTGTATAGACGATTGGTAAGGCGCGTCTGTACAGACGATTGGTAAGGCGCGTCTGTATAGACGATTGGTAAGGCGCGTCTGTACAGACGATTGGTACGGAGCGTCTGTATAGACGATTGGTAAGGCGCGTCTGTATAGACGATTGGTAAGGCGCGTCTGTATAGACGATTGGTACGGAGCGTCTGTATAGACGATTGGTAAGGCGCGTCTGTATAGACGATTGGTAAGGCGCGTCTGTATAGACGATTGGTACGGAGCGTCTGTATAGACGATTGGTAAGGCGCGTCTGTATAGACGATTGGTACGGAGCGTCTGTATAGACGATTGGTAAGGCGCGTCTGTATAGACGATTGGTAAGGCGCGTCTGTATAGACGATTGGTACGGAGCGTCTGTATAGACGATTGGTAAGGCGCGTCTGTATAGACGATTGGTAAGGCGCGTCTGTATAGACGATTGGTACGGAGCGTCTGTATAGACGATTGGTAAGGCGCGTCTGTATAGACGATTGGTAAGGCGCGTTTGTATAGACGATTGGTACGGAGCGTCTGTATAGACGATTGGTACGGAGCGTCTGTATAGACGATTGGTAAGGCGCGTCTGTATAGATGATTGGTAAGGCGCGTCTGTATAGACGATTGGTAAGGCGCATCTGTACAGACGATTGGTAAGGCGCGTCTGTATAGACGATTGGTAAGGCGCGTCTGTATAGACGATTGGTACGGAGCGTCTGTATAGACGATTGGTAAGGCGCGTCTGTATAGACGATTGGTACGGAGCGTCTGTATAGACGATTGGTAAGGCGCGTCTGTATAGACGATTGGTAAGGCGCGTCAGTATAGACGATTGGTAAGGCGCGTCTGTATAGATGATTGGTAAGGCGCGTCTGTATAGACGATTGGTAAGGCGCGTCTGTATAGACGATTGGTAAGGCGCGTCTGTGTAGATGATTGGTAAGGCGCGTCTGTATAGACGATTGGTAAGGCGCGTCTGTATAGACGATTGGTAAGGCTCGTCTGTATAGACGATTGGTAAGGCTCGTCTGTATAGACGATTGGTAAGGCGCGTCTGTATAGACGATTGGTAAGGCGCGTCTGTATAGACGATTGGTAAGGCGCGTCTGTATAGACGATTGGTAAGGCGCGTCTGTATAGACGATTGGTAAGGCGCGTCTGTATAGACGATTGGTAAGGCGCGTCTGTATAGACGATTGGTAAGGCGCGTCTGTATAGACGATTGGTAAGGCGCGTCTGTATAGACGATTGGTAAGGCGCGTCTGTATAGACGATTGGTACGGAGCGTCTGTATAGACGATTGGTAAGGCGCGTCAATACGTCACGAAACAGTAACAGTCAAATCAAGTAATGCAGCAATGGAGACGATTTATTGTTCGCGTTAAGCCACATCACACCCTATTTTTCGCATAATTTGGGTAACTTTTTAGTGAAGAATGCCAATAATCTTTCCAGTCATTCAACTCACCAGTTGTTTGTTGCGGTCATGGCCGCGATGCATCCATGGATGCTCTGTCACTTACATTATTACCTCTCGCCATTTAATTGATCGTACGGAACGAATAGTGCAAAATATACATTATTAAAGTGCCTCAATTCGCCCCTAAATATTACGCGGAATACAGATCAAAGATCCTGTCACATTTCCTTGATGAAATGTCGAAAGATATTCCAGTATTCTTCGAATCCTGTCTTGTCATTGTGTGGCCTGCCAAACAAGCGTGCAGTATCCCGTGCCCGCGGCGTGGCCGGCTACTCCCCGGTGGGGCGTCAGACCCCTCACTAGCCCAGGTTCTGGGCCCAGCTGAACCTTCCCTCGTACCTCACCCGGCTCCTCCCCCGCGGCGCGTCAGACCCCTCACTAGTCCACAGGGGCTCCGCCACAGGGAATCGATTTCAGAATGCATTCGCCCCCCCCCCCCCATTTTCGGAAAGCGGCGGCGTCCTTGCTAGTCCAGGTTCTGGCCCCAGCTGAACCCTCCCTCGTACCCCAGCTGGCTCCTCCCCCGCGGCGCATCAGACCCCTCACAAGTCCAGATTCTGGCCCCAGCTGAACCCTCCCTCGTACCCCAGCTGGCTCCTCCCCCGCGGCGCATCAGACCCCTGGCCTGTCCAGGTTCTGGCCCCAGCTGAACCCTCCCTCGTACCCCAGCTGGCTCCTCCCCCGCGGCGCATCAGACCCCTGGCCTGCCCAGGTTCTGGCCCCAGCTGAACCCTCCCTCGTACCCCAGCTGGCTCCTCCCCCGCGGCGCATCAGACCCCTCACAAGTCCAGATTCTGGCCCCAGCTGAACCCTCCCTCGTACCCCAGCTGGCTCCTCCCACGCGACGCATCAGACCCCTGGCCTGGCCCTAGCTGAACCCTCCCTCGTACCCCAGCTGGCTCCTCCCCCGCGGCGCATCAGACCCCTGGCCTGCCCAGGTTCTGGCCCCAGCTGAACCCTCCCTCGTACCCCAGCTGGCTCCTCCCCCGCGGCGCATCAGACCCCTGGCCTGCCCAGGTTCTGGCCCCAGCTGAACCCTCCCTCGTACCCCAGCTGGCTCCTCCCCCGCGGCGCATCAGACCCCTGGCCTGTTCAGGTTCTGGCCCCAGCTGAACCCTCCCTCGTACTCCAGCTGGCTCCTCCCCTGCGGCGCATTAGACCCCTGGCCTTCTCAGGTTCTGGCCCCAGCTGAACCCTCCCTCGTACCCCAGCTGGCTCCTCCCCCGCGGCGCATCAGACCCCTGGCCTGCCCAGGTTCTGTGCCCAGCTGAACCCTCCCTCGTACCCCAGCTGGCTCCTCCCCCGCGGCGCATCAGACCCCTGGCCTGCCCAGGTTCTGGCCCCAGCTGAACCCTCCCTCGTACTCCAGCTGGCTCCTCCCCCGCGGTGCATCAGACCCCTGGACTGCCCAGGTTCTGGGCCCAGCTGAACCCTCCCTCGTACCCCAGCTGGCTCCTCCCCCGCGGCGCATCAGACCCCTGGCCTGCTCAGGTTCTGGCCCCAGCTGAACCCTCCCTCGTACCCCCAGCTGGCATCATACTTAACCAGTCGGAGCTCGACATTCTCCGTGTTGCAGCACATGTGCGGCCCGTCAAATCTGATGTTGAACGGCGCGCTCACAGTGTGCGTCATGAACGGCTGCTGTTCATCAGCCCGGTACACGCTGATCTCGGCCGGCGAGAAGTGGATCCGGAAGCGGCGGAACTCGGCGGCGCTGAGGATGCCGGGTGTGGCGGTGCGCGCGTAGTCAGTCCAGTCCGCGTAGTCAGTCCAGCCGGGTTTGATGGCGGTGTGCAGGGTGATGGCGCTCTCCGTGTTCCCCCAGCCGCCCAGGACCACCTTCCAAACGTTGTTGTCCTCCAACGCTAGCTTCTGGCGGGCGATCCAGTGGCATTCCAGGGCGGCGCGGCACTCGAACTCGACCCAGAAGTCCTGCTCGGTGCGGCGGCGTGAGAGCAGCGTGTTCGGCGGGATCGAGTAGACGCGCTCCGGGCTCCAGTCGGCGTCGAACCACGGGTCGACCAGCCCTTCCTGGAAGCGCCAGCGGCCGCGCTCGTAGGTCCAGACGGCCAGGTGGGTGGGTGAGAACGGGCTGCCGTCGTTCCAGCTGATATCCAGAGCGGCACGGTCGGTCCGCCAGGGCCACAGCTTCCCGCCGCACCACGAGATCCGGTACTTGTGGGATATCTTGGCCGACAGCAGGCTGGCCGATACCGTCTTCATGACCTCGGTATTGCCTCCGAACGTGCGACTGACAAACACTTCGCTGGAGGTCATGCCGAAACCATAGCGGTTGGCCGAGGGCGTGTACTGCTCCGAAAGCATGATGCGAGCCTCGACGTCGACTTGCAGTTTGAACTCGGCTTCACAGAGGTCGTTGACTATCTTTTTCCACACCCAGGAGTAGCCGTCGGTTTCCAGCTGGCTCCTGGGCAGACACAGGGTGGTATTGTACTGCCAGTGGTCGGCGTCGCAGCGGCACACGTTGTCACTGCACTCGACGCCACCGGAGACGAGGTGCTCGCACTGGTGCGCGTGGCCGCAGTTCTGCTCCAGCCGGCGCAGACAGGAGTCCCGGCAGCGGCCGTACAGCTCACAGTGCCCCTGGTGCCACAGCGTCTGGCTCGACTCGGCGCTGAGGTCGTTCACCACGTCGTACCAGCTCCAGCTGTTCTCTTGCTCGACGTAGTAGTCGTGGTGGTCGCAGGCGGTGACGCTGAAAAGCTCTCACTGACCGAGCTGGTTATTGAAGTTGGGGCTGCGACATCGCTGCGCTGCAGGCAGGCCAGCTGACACTTGGTGAAGTCGACGCCGGCCAGCGTCTCGGCCGGGCTGGCGCCGAGCAGCCGCCGCCGTTGACCGCGTCGCCCGCTGACGTACCCCCGCAGACGGCGCTACCACCGTCACCAGCAGCAGCAGAAGCAGCAGCAGCTGCGGAGCACGCATGGGCGGCAGAGGCCGTGCTGACCGGGTGTCGGCGTCCGCGGTGTTCGCGCACCGGCGGGTGCTGCCTCCCGCGCTGCCCGGCTGGCCGACTCAGACCGACTCTCCGCTGCCCTGCTCCCCGCCCGCACGCTCTCCGATCCTCCGGTCGTCCGCGTGGCATGCGGCTCCGCCTCCGCAGCGGCAGCGTCGGGCCACTGAGGTTTGCCAGTTTCCAGGCAGCCGCATTCCGTGTGCGGGGCCGGTCGGGGTGATGACGCACGAGCGAGGGCTCGGTGTCCCCATCCTTTGTTGTCTGACAATGCGGTGTCCCCATCCTTTGTTGTCTGACAATGCGGTGTCCCCATCCTTTGTTGTCTGACAATGCGGTGTCCCCATCCTTTGTTGTCTGACAATGCGGTGTCCCCATCCTTTGTTGTCTGACAATGCGGTGTCCCCATCCTTTGTTGTCTGACAATGCGGTGTCCCCATCCTTTGTTGTCTGACAATGCGGTGTCCCCATCCTTTGTTGTCTGACAATGCGGTGTCCCCATCCTTTGTTGTCTGACAATGCGGTGTCCCCATCCTTTGTTGTCTGACAATGCGGTGTCCCCATCCTTTGTTGTCTGACAATGCGGTGTCCCCATCCTTTGTTGTCTGACAATGCGGTGTCCCCATCCTTTGTTGTCTGACAATGCGGTGTCCCCATCCTTTGTTGTCTGACAATGCGGTGTCCCCATCCTTTGTTGTCTGACAATGCGCGGATTATGTCAATGTTTAATCTCAATGTTCATCCCTTGAAACAAGTTTAGACACATTGCTGGCGACCTGTAACGTCACAGACGTCAAATTCCCAAAATTGTGACATTTGGCCAGATTGGACCTTCGTGACCTCGTTTGACCTTGAAGATGTTGACCGAAGGTCACTCAAATTTGTGAAAATGTAGACCATCGTAGCACCTACCTACCCTGTAAGTTTGATCGTTCTAGCTCATACTTTCGGAGATCTTAGGGGGGGGGGGCACTTAATTCCCCCCCCCCCCGCCCTCCCCCTCCACTGCGTGTTAGTGGCATACCCCTCTCCACTGCGCGTGGTAAAGAAAAAAATGCTGAAAATATGCCCCTCTAAAAAAATAGTGGGCCAAATCCGATTAGTTTTTTTTGGGTGGGGTACCTTATGCCCCCCCTGATCAAAAATCCCCCCCACCCTGGAGTGAATCCTGGGTACGCCACTGAGTTGAGGGGGATTCAGCCCCCCCCCCCCCCACACACACACTTGACTTCAGCCACCCCAACTTGGCCGAGGAAGTGGGTCAAATCCGGGGATAAATCTGCATTTTGGTGGATTTTGATGGTACTTTAAGCAATTTTCCCAGCTCAGCCCCCCCCCCCACAACTTTTCTGGAGAAGCTACGCCCCTGCCACGTCGTCTTTTTCATCTTCCAATCTGGATTTTAATGGGAATTACATGCCAACTAGAATCAGCTTCTGTCATAAAAAAATGTGCTCGGGTGGGTGGGGGTCGGCCGCCATAAAAAGTGTGTGTGTGTGTGTGTGGGGGGGGGGTCACCCCCCCCCCCCCGTTTTCAAAAGTGTGTAGGGGGTGGGGGTCGCAACCCCCCCCCCCCACACACACACACTTTTGAAAATCAGGGGGGGGGGGTGTCCGTTTTAATCAGGGGGCATAAGGTACCCCACCCAAAAAACTAATCGGATTTGACCCACTATCTTTTTAGAGGGGCATATTTTCAACATTTTTTCTTTAACACGCGCAGTGGAGAGGGGTATGCCACTAACACGCAGTGGAGGGGGAGGGCGGGGGGGGGGCACTTTAGTGCCCCCCCCCCCCAAGATCTCCGAAAATATGAGAGCTAGAACGATCAAACTTACAGGGTAGGTAGGTGCTACGATGGTCTACATTTTCAAAAATTTGAGTGACCTTTGGTCAACATCTTCAAGGTCAAACGAGGTCACGAAGGTCAAATCTGGCCAAATGTCACAATTTTGGGAATTTGACGTATGTGACGTCACAGGTCGCCAGCAATGTGTCCAAACTTAGTTCAGGGGATGAACATTGAGATTGTCTACCGAATGGCGTTTGAATCATCCCGATCCGACTGTTGGTTCCGAAGATATCGTTTTGCCGACCTCGATTCTGGCCGCCATCTTGAAATGAAAATCCATATAACTCAAAAATTAATCGACCAATTTTGATTTGTGTTGTCACACGATCCGCTATTAAGTTGGCGTAAATGTCGCGTAAAAAACACCGCCATGCGCCGCTTCGTTTGCGAGCTATTTACGAAAAACATGTGGGGGGCACAACGTGAAAACGTGAAAAAGAACGTGAAAAACAATGATCTTATGAGAAAACTTCATGAAACCGGAAGTATTTTTCTCTCTCGAGTGATTTAATTTGAAGTTTGTATGTCTCCCTTTCTTTCACTGATAGACGAAATAGCGCACCTGATGCAATTCAAGCAGCCCAACCGGAAAATTTCGCGCCGCTTCGCGGCATGACACAACTTTCGCAATTGCTTACCTATATAAATTTGGAAATTGGGCAAATGAATTCCATTAGGTAAGTGTCTGGCAGAGGCTCTCCTTGGCGGTAGTTGCTGGCACTGGCGGATCCAGGGGACATCAGGGACAAATGCCCCCCCCCCCTTCCACAGGAATCTGAAAGGGGCATTCAATACAAGTAGCTCCCCCCGCGCGTTCCCTGCACTGAACGTGAAAAACAATGACCTTAGGAGAAAACTTCATGAAAACTTTTTTTTGTCTTCTCTTGAGTTATTGAATTGGAAGTTTGTATGTATCCCTTTCTTTCAATGATAGACAAAACAGTGCACCTGATGCAATTCAACCAGCTCCGGTGACACTTAACCCGCACCCCGCGGAGGGGGGGGGGGGGCAGAATTAGCTCCCCTCCCAGATTTTCACAATAACTTGAAAACTATGATAGATGTCAACGTCAAACTTGCAGTACCTTATGCTGCATCACTTCTACGCCTTCTCACCCAAATTCCAATTAAATTGATGTAATATTGGGGGGAACTAATGACGTTTTAATGACGCCATGTCATGCCATTTTTAGCGGAAAAACGACAAATGTTTGACCAATCGTAGAAAATAGAGTTTTGAAGCAAATTACAAATAAAACGGCAAAAGAAAAAAATGGCATTCTATTCAAAATGGCCATCTCGAATATTCGAAATTTTGTGTTTTTGACCTTCCAAAATAGTAAAAACTGTTTTTTTCGAAGAAAAAAAAAACAAAATTAATTTTTGTGAATTTGAAAAGTGAATTTCTTAGCTCGAAAACCAAAATAAGGCGTGTGGTATCCTGGTATATCCCCTCCTTGCTTTGGCCCTGGAGCCGCCCTTGCTCGCGCATGCGCATCTCAGCGATGCCCTCGTACCCGGACTGGCGGGAAAAAGGGCCAGTCGGCCGGGAGCCGTGGCCTTGCGTGTGCGTGTGCGTATAATCACAGCGCGTTGTCGTGGGACTCGCAATACATAGATCACCTAGATTCGGGGATAGAATACCTGGCGACGAGGACGAGATCGTCTGTGAGTCGAGGAGAACTGGTTCGACTCAGCAAACGCCCGACGGCAACGGAAAAGACTAGCACAGCAGGCGGTAAGATGGCGGTTCACCGCGGAGTTCGGTCGGTGTGAGAAATGTATTTTTTCTCAGGACAAGTGCCGCAGGTGCAGGGCGAGTTCAGGGACTCTCTGTGACTGATTTATGTGTGTTTTGAGCCGGGTTAGTGGCTTGTGAGGCTGCATACACACGGGTGCTGGTCGGGGGTTTCGACCACGTGTTGTATGGCGGCGGCTGGCGCGAGCGGCCATTGTGAACGTGTTTCTGGGGCGGGCCGCTAGGGGCGCTGGGAGCGAGGCGGCGGCGGTGACCTTGAGGGTATTTCGCCGGCGGGCCGCCAGAGGCGCTGTGCGCAGGGCAGCCGGTGTCCTTGGGATCAGCTGATCGGGACGGTACGGCGCTGAGCGACAGCCGGTGACGATGGAGATTCCGGGTATGGCATTGCCGGCAGTGTCGCCGTTCCGTTCAGGCGAGGACTTCGGCAAGTGGCTGCACGGGGTCGAGCGATACCTGCGCGCAGTCAGTATCCTGGATGCCGACCAGAAGTGTGCGGTGCTTCTCCACCTGGTCGGGCCGGACATCGCCGACCTGAGTGAAACGCTGCCGGAGGAGGCCAGCGAGACAGAAGACCGCTTCGAGCTGCTGAAGCAGAAGCTGACAACTTACCTATCGCCGGTGCGGAACGCGGTGGCGGAAAGATCGCTCTTCCACCAAATGAAGATGGAGCCGGAGGAGGACCTGGAGCGGTTCCTGGGCCGTCTCCGAGCGCAGGTCGGGCGCTGTAGCTACCCAGCCACGGAGGTGGACCGCGAGCTGCGCGACCGGTGCGTGCTGGGAAGCCGAGCCGGTCTGCAGGAGAAGCTCGTGCAGCTGGCGGCTTCGAAGGGCGACAGACTGACTCTCGTCGAGGTCCGTCAGACTGCCCGCGCACACCGGGACATGCAGCAGCTCGGCGCCCAGCTGGCTGGTACGCGCGTGGCGGAGGCACCGGCAGTCGACACTGAGAGCACCGCCGTCAACGCGGTGAGGACGCCTCAGCCACGACGCGGGCCCTGTTTTCGGTGCGGGGCGACCGGCCACTGGCAGCGAGACTGTCCAGCTGCTGGAGCTGTGCCGCGTGCGCGCGACAGCCACCGTCCGGCTGGCCAGGCGGCCAGCGGCGGACGCAGCGGAACGGCCGGTGGACGAGGACAGGGCGGCGCGCAGGACAGGAGCAGCAGTGACGGTCCGCCCAGACAGAGGCGCTGCTACAAGTGTGGCGCTGCCGGGCACCTGAAGGCGGCGTGTCCGCAGCGGCGGGTGCGGCTGGTGACTGCGGAGGAGGCGCAGACGGACGGCGACTCCTGGCTGGTGCATTCCGTCAGCACCAGCACCGCGGAATCGACGACGGTGGTGGTGGAAGGCCAGCGGCTGGCCATGGTCGTGGACACGGGGAGCCCAGTCTCGCTGGTGAGCTCGGAGACAGCGCGACAGCGGGGGCTACTGCAGCTGCTGGACCCGTGTGACCTGCGTCTGACGTCATTCACGGGTCAGGTGATTCCCCTGAGGGGGAGGCGCTGGTCACGGTCACGGCGGCGGCGGGCAGACCTGTGACCCGTCTACGACTGGTGGTGACGGACTTCGGCCCACACCGTCCGCTGATGGGCCGTGACTGGATCAAGGCGCTGGATGTCCTCCCTTCTCCGTTGAGGGTGCACCAGGTGAAGGACAAGGAGGCGCTGACGCTGCAGAGCGTACTGGATAAACACGCGGCGGTGTTCCAAGAGGAGCTGGGACGCATCCCGATCCAAGTCGGTCTCCGACTGAAACCTGACGCTAAACCAGTGTACCGGCGGGCACGCCCGGTGCCGTTCGCGCTTCAGGATGCGGTGGACAGAGAGCTGGACAAGTGGGAAGAGCAGGGAGTGGCGGAGAAGGTGCCGCCAGGGAGCGGCTGGGGGACCCCACTAGTGGTCATCCCGACGCAGAGCGAGGTTCGTATCTGTGCGGATTACCGTCTGACCGTCAACCCGCAGCTCGAGCCGCTGAAGTACCCGATGCGGACGGCGGAGGAGCTGTTCTCCGGCATCCGAGGGAAACGGTTCGCAAAGCTAGACTGCAGGAGCGCCTACCTGCAGGTCGAGCTGGATGAAGAAAGCAAGAACGCGACGACAGTGACGACGCACCGAGGAGACTACCGGATGAATCGGCTACCCTACGGTATCTCCGTATGTGGAGCACTGTTCCAGTCCGTGATGGATCAGATCACGGCAGGGCTCCCCGGTACGGTCAGCTACCTCGATGACGTGCTGGTGTGGGGCGACACCGAGGAAGAGCTGCTGCAGCGGCTGGATGCGACTCTGGCGAGAATGGAAGAGCACGGCATCCGTCTGAGGCGGGAAAAGTGCAGCTTTAACGTCCCAGAGGTGACCTACCTGGGATGGCGCCTGTCAGCAGACTCTCTTCAACCGCTGGCGGGGAAGACGGAGGCGATCCTGAGCGCACCAGACCCGAAGAACCCGCAGGAACTGAAGTCGCTGATAGGCACCGTCAGCTATTACCAGCGGATTCTGCCGTACCTCGCTTCTGTGCTCTCGCCTCTGTACACGCTCTTGAAGAAAGGCGAGAAGTGGCGATGGACAGACCAGTGCACGTCAGCGGTGGCAAAGGTGAAGAAGATGCTGGCGTCAGCTCCCGTGCTGATACGGTTCGACCCAGCCCGTCCGGTAAAGCTGGTGACGGACGCTAGTGAGACGGGACTGGGCGCGGTGCTCATGCAGGTGACGGCTGAAGGCCTGGAGAAACCGGTGCAGTACGCATCACGGACTCTAACACAAACCGAGCGCAAGTACGCACAGGTGGAAAAAGAAGCAGCCGCAGTGTCGTTCGGAGTGCGGCGCTTTTATCAGTTCCTGATGGGCCGATCCTTCACCCTGGTGGTGGACAATCGCACGCTGTCGCGTATCATCAGCCCGGACAAGGAGCTTCCCACACTCGCAGCAGCGCGTATGCAGCGCTACGCTCTTCAGCTAGCAGCGTACCAGTACGACGTGGAGTTGCGGCGCACTCAGGACATGCGAGCGGCAGACACGCTGTCGCGCATGCCGGTGAGGAGTCCCGCGGAGGAGCGAGCGGCAGCGGACGAAGAGGCTGATTACGGTGGAGGAGGCATCATGTTCGTGACGGAGGAGCAGGGACCCTGCCTCACGGCCAGAGCGGTCGCCGCGGCGACACGCACGGACCCGGTGCTGGGGCGCGTGCTGGCGGCAGTGCGGTCAGGCTGGCCGGGTACGGTGGATGCAGAACTCACACCGTACAAACACAGGTCCGAGGAACTGTCAACAGACGCGGACTGTGTGCTGTGGGGCGGTCGCGTTGTGGTTCCGAGGGCCCTCCGCGACCGCGTGAAGCGACAGCTACACGAGGGGCATGTCGGCTGCACAAAAATGAAACAGCTGGCGCGTCGCTTCGTCTGGTGGCCGGGGCTGGATGCCGAACTGGAGGCACTCGCCCGAGACTGCCCAGCCTGCGAGTCGAAGCGAGCAGCTCCACCGCACGCGGAGCGCCACCCCTGGGAGCCTGCCCAAGGGCCGTGGCAGCGCGTGCATGCGGACTTCGCCGGACCGATGCAGGGTATGACATTCCTCATACTGGTCGACAGCTACAGCAAGTGGGCGGAAATGATCCCGATGAAGTCCACCACCTCGGAGCGAACGATCGCGGTCATGCGGGCCTCCTTCGCGCGTTTGGGCCTGCTTCTGGTCCTGGTGACGGACAATGGACCGCAGTTCGTCAGCCAAGAGTTCTCCCAGTTCGCGACGTCGAACGGCATCCGTCACATTCGAGTCGCGCCGTACCATCCGTCCTCTAACGGAATGGCAGAGCGCACGGTCGGCACGCTGAAAAATGCGTTGAAGGCAACCCTGACAGCCGGCGGTGGCATCGAGCTGGCGTTAGCTCGGGTGCTGATGGCGTACCGCTCAACCCCGCACGCCAGCACGGGACGGGCGCCGGCGGAGATCATGTTCGGCCGCAATATCCGGACACGGCTGAATCTCCTTATCCCGACCGCTGAGGACGCGCTGAGGGACAGTGCTCAGCGCCAGAGGACAGCGGCTGGTGGCCGCTCACGGTCATTCAGTGTAGACACTGAAATATGGGCCCGGTGCTACTCGGGACCTCAGAAGTGGATCCGGGGCCGCATTGTCGCTCAGACAGGCCCCGTGTCGTACGAGGTCGACGTCGGAAGAGGAGGGATCTGGTCGCGACACAGCGATCAGCTCCTGTCGGCGGATCGCGGCGGCACAGGTGACACCGGTCAGGCCCGTGGAGCTGCGGACGCCGTGACTCCCGGACTTCCCGCCGGAGCCGCCGGCGACAGGAGTCCCGGCGTGGTCGGCGGCGACACCACGGCGAGCGGTGTCGGTGCCACGGCCAGCGGCATCGGTGGTGCCGCGGCGAGCGGCGTCGGTGGTGCCGTGGCGAGCGGCGGCGGTGGTGCCGTGGCGAGCGGTAGCGGTGGTGCCGCGGCGAGCGGCGTCGGTGGTGCCGCGGCAAGCGGCGGCGGTGGTGCCGCGGCGAGCGGCATCGGTGGTGCCGCGGCGAGCGGCGGCGGTGGTGCCGGGGCGAGCGGCGGTGGTGCCGCAGCGAGCGGCGGGGGTTCCAAAGTCGGCGAGGGCGTGCGGCGATCCAGCCGGCGTCCAGTGCCGCCTAAGCGTCTCATAAGTGACATGGGATGACTTTTGTAACGTTTAATGCAACGCATGTAATCGTTCATGTTTCGCTGCAAGGCAACGTATTTAATCGTTCATGTTTCGCTGCGAGCCGCATTAAGCTGATTGAGTTTTTGTTTAAGAGGGGTAGGGTGTGGTATCCTGGTATGGCCCCTCCTTGCTTTGGCCCTGGAGCCGCCCTTGCTCGCGCATGCGCATCTCAGAGATGCCCTCGTACCCGGACTGGCGGGAAAAAGGGCCAGTCGGCCGGGAGCCGTGGCCTTGCGTGTGCGTGTGCGTATAATCACAGCGCGTTGTCGTGGGACTCGCAATACATAGATCACCTAGATTCGGGGATAGAATAAGGCGACCGGCCCAAATCCGCGGGAAAAAATGGGGGTACCTTTTTGCCACAAAAAGATGCCCCCCCCCCCCTCCCTACGGAGAGAGGCTGGATCTGCCAGTGCGAAAGATAATTGCATTAGTAGTCACTCAGGCTTCATCAGATTTGATCTCGGGTCAATAGCTAGCTCAGAGAAGGTCATCGAACGTGAAACATTCTTAAAATCGCGGAATTGTTTTAGGGAATAACTTTTGAGATACGCATGATAAAGTGAAACTTACAGTTTTCACCACTGTTTTTCTGTCGAGACGCATCGAATGGTATATCGGATGATCATGACCTAGTTAATTCATATTCGAAAATTGACCTGTCTTGTGCTCAGGTCAAGGTCAGATCAAGTTCAAATTTTACATCAATCAACGTGTCTCGACGAGCGAAACACAATGGTGATAACTCCATTACTCTACCTTCATTTGGCAAAGAGTTATTGAAGAAGAAAAAACACGTAACCTCTTGGGTCACCTGAGTTGACCTCGTAGAGGTCACATAACAAAAATGTGACTTGGATCTTTGCATTTGGCACAAGAATGGTGTAGGTAGCTGGTGAAAACTGGTCAAATTTAAGCGTTTTCTGTGGATTTCTACGTGTTTTCATTTTCTCCATTTACTTATAATGGAAGTTTACCAAATCGAATTGACCTTAGGTCACCGATACTACAAATTCGAGATATATGAATTGCAGGTACTTATGGGCTATGGCCTAAATTAATCCTGTGAGTTTCAAACCGTTCGGTCGATCACTTTGGCACGACCACAAACTTTCAAAAACTTGCTTGGAGGTGGGATCACTTAACGTGACTTGTGGACCTGACCTGAGATGACTAGATACAAAATGGCACACAATTTGGGTGATTGTTCCCCAAAGAGTTACGCCAAGTTTGGCGGCGCTGCGTGTCGACGTTTTTCAATATTTACAAAAACCTCAGGGGACGGATATCCGCCCCCAAGTCGGTACGCGTGTTAATACTTAACATCATGGTGCCAACAGGGATCAGTTGCCGCAATTTAGTTTGGATCAGACTAAGAACTTATCAGTCAATCTACGCATAGGTTCTGTTCGACATGGGCCTGTCCGACGTTTTTTGTTGCGACTATTTAGGGGCCCGGCAAAATATAGTGGCCCAAATCCGAGGATATACCATTTCGCGCCATTTTTTGAGGGGGGAGTGTGGTTTTGATCGAGGGTCCCCTCGGGATGCTTGACGAAGGTCTGTCTGCGCCCCTGGATATGACCTAAGGTCACCGATATTAGAAATCCAAGATAAACGAATTGTAGGTACTTATGGCCTGTGAGTTTGACACCGCTCGGTCAATCACTTTGGCACGACTTTCAAAAACTTGCTTGGAAGTGGGGTTGTAGTGTACATGTTATCGTTATCTACGTGTTAATTTAGTAGTCGCTATTCCGCAAACTTAAACTGTTTCACCAGAAATGTTTGTATTGTAAATTCATTATTAATTCTCCTCATCATTATTTTATCTCATTCAGCCTGTTTTATAATTCAATACTCTTCAAATGTTTTTATATATTTCGCCCTTCTGAAAAAGCGCAACGTCCTTCTTCTGGTTCGCTCTCACGCCACGCTAGTTTGCTCTGCGCTGATTGTTCATACAAATATATTTAATTCGCTTTCTCCACTGTTTTTGGGTTAGCAAATACCAGCAGCCCAATAGTGGTCACACCCGACGTAGCATATTAACGCAAATCAAGGATTTTTTTGCGCATTAACGTAAAACCGCGAGATACGTGTGCGCCACATTCGCCTACTGCACTACAAGATGGCGCCGCCGACGGCTCCACTGCAGTCAGGCGAACTGGGACAGCAACTACAGGAGTCTGGCTCTGGACACTCTACCAGCACAACAACCCAGCAGACCAACACTCGGTCTTCCACGCCTCAGGTTACGGCCCTGCGGCTCCCGCCGTTCGCGGCTGACGACCCCGAGCTGTGGCTGGCTCAGGTCGAGTGTGCCCTGGGGGTGGCAGGCGTCACAGAGGACCTGGCCAGGTACCGAGTGCTGGCATCGTCCCTGCCTGCAGACGTCGCCAGCCAGGTGCGGGACGTCATCACCTGCGGAGCGCCTACATATGTGCTCCTAACATCGGCTCTCCGGCAGCGGCTCTCTCACTCCAGGACATCGCGTCTGGTAGCCCTGCTGCGGAACCAGCACCTGGGTGACCAACGGCCGTCCCAGCTCCTGCGCAGGATGCAGGGCGAGTTGAGTGCTGCTGGAGACACCCCAGCCGACAGTGGGCTCCTGAGGACTCTGTTCCTCCAGCGGCTCCCTCAGGTAGCCACTGCTGCCCTGTCTCTCCTGCCGGAGTCGACCCCTCTTCAGGACCTGGCCAGCTCGGCAGACAGGTTTCTGGAGGCCTCCAGGCCTGTGTACATGCCGGCCACCGTCTCCAGCCTGGGTCAGCCACCACCTGCACCACCTGCCAGCCTGTACCAGCCAGCACCACCTGCGCCACCCACCCCAGCACCTGTGGACATGATGGCCACAATTGCCACTCTCACAGCCTCTATCGGCGAGCTCCAGATGGAGGTACGCTCCATGCGGCAGCAGAGGAGTGAGGAGCGCCCCCAACGCCAGGCCTTCTGCACCCGCTGCCGCAGCCAGAGCCGAGGACGCCAAGCTCGCCGACCGGACAGATCTCCATCGCAAAGCAGGGGGGCCTGCTACTACCACCACCGCTTCGGCTCGCAGGCTAAGAAGTGCCAAGCCCCGTGCAGCTGGGCGGGAAACGACACAGCCTGAGGTCACCAGCGCCTTCAACTTCAGGCCCACCTACTCTGGCGCGACTGCTCCACGTCTCGGACGGCAGCACCACCTACATGGTGGACACAGGAGCCCAAGTGAGTGTTCTGCCGTCCACTCAGCTGCCAGTCGATGCCGTCCTCACCCCGAGTTGCACCCAGCTCTCTGCGGCCAACGGGTCCAGCATCGCCACGCATGGGTGCCTTCAGCGAGCTGTTCAGCTGGGGAGCTGCAGTTTCCCCTGGCAGTTCCTGGTTGCTGACGTCCAGACACCAATAATCGGAGCTGACTTCCTGCACCACTACGAGCTGGCAGTCGACCTCAGCGCTGGGACCCTGCTCCTGCCATCAGGTGATGTCCTCGTAGCTGGTGCAAGTCCCACTCCACTTGGCCTCACCGTCCATGGCCTGCAGGTCGGCTCTCAGCTTCACAGACTGTGGGCTGTGTTCCCTGAGCTGACGCGGCCACCCAGCACCAACACTCCGGTCCGTCACTCAGTGACCCATCACATCGAGACCTCGGGACCTCCAAGAGTCTCGCGTGCTCGCCGCCTGGCTCCTGACCGCCTGTCAGCTGCCAAAGCCGAGGTCAAGGATCGCCTCCAGGATGGCACTCTCCGTCCCTCCAAGAGCAACTGGTCCTCGCCCATCCACCTGGTGCCGAAGAACCAGCCTGGGAAGTGGCGTCTGTGCGGTGACTACAGAGCCCTCAACTCTGTCACTGTGCCAGACCGCTACCCCATCCCACATCTCCAAGATTTCTCAACAGAGCTCCATGGCTGCAGCTTCTTTAGCAAGCTCGACCTCTGCCGCGCCTTCCATCAAGTGCCAGTGACATCCAGCGACATCAAAAAGACGGCCATCATCACCCCATTCGGCCTGTTCGAAGCAGTACGGATGCCCTTCGGCCTCCGCAATGCTGCTCAAACGTGCCAGCGCCTCTTAGACGAGGTTCTTCGAGACCTGCAGGGCGTGTTCGTCTACATCGATGATATCCTCGTCGCTAGCACAACCCTCGCTGAACACGAGCACCGCCTCCGTGAGGTCTTCCAGCGTCTCAGCCATCACGGCATCAGCATCAACAAAGAGAAGTGCATCATCGGCGTCCCTCAGCTGGAGTTCCTGGGGCATCTGATCACCTCAGAGGGCATTGCGCCTCTCCCAGCCAGAATGGAAGCCATCCAGGCCTTCCCTCTGCCGAGAACGGACCGGTCCCTGCGCCGTTTCATTGGGATGATGAACTTCTATCATCGGTTCCTCCCAGGCGCAGCCAAGTTCCTGGCGCCTCTCCACCAGCTCATCGGTCGAAGCCAGTCTCGCCGCGACACGCCAGTCGCCTGGACAGAGGAGGCGAAGGCAGCCTTCACCCACTGCAAGACTGCACTCGCTGACGCCACTCTGCTCCTCCACCCGGTCCGAGACGCCCCCATCAGCCTCCAGGTGGACGCCTTTGACGTCGGCGTGGGTGCCGTGCTGCAGCAACACACCCGCGGCACCTGGCAGCCTCTCGGGTTCTTCTCGCGCTCACTGCGGAAACCTGAGAGGCGCTACAGCACGTTCGGCAGAGAACTGCTCGCGATCTACCTGGCGATCCGGCACTTCAGGTACGCGGTGGAAGGGCGACCTCTCATCGTGTTCACCGACCACAAGCCGCTGACGTACGCCATCGCCAACTGCAGTGACCGCCCCTCTCCACGGGAAGCTCGCCACATCGAGTTCGTGGCTCAGTTCACGACGGACGTACGACACGTCCCCGGGAAGGCCAACATCGTGGCTGACGCCCTCTCCCGCACGGTCAGCATGCTGACCGCGCCCGTGCCTGCCGTCGACGACTTCGACGCCCTGGCCACGAGTCAGCAGGAGGACAACGAACTGGCTCGCTTCCGGACTGGGGAGCACGGCCTGCAGCTGCGTGACAGACGGCTGCCCAGCGGCTGCTCTCTGGTCGTGGACGACTCCACTGGAGTGCCGCGCCCCTGGATCCCAGCGCCGCTCCGACAGGCCTACTTCCGGCACGTCCACGATCTCTCTCACCCGGGCGTCCGTGCCACCGTCGACCTGTTGACGCGTCGATTCGTCTGGCCATCTGTCAAACGTGACGCGGCACGCTGGACGCGCTCCTGTGTCGCCTGCCAGCGCAATAAAATCCACCGGCACGTGAAAACCCCGCTGGCTCCCTTCGCGCCACCAGCCGGCCGTTTCCAGCATCTCCACGTGGATATCGTCGGCCCGCTGCCGCCATCTGAGGGGTTCCAGTACCTACTGACCGTCGTGGACCGCTTCTCGCGCTGGCCCGAGGCCGTGCCGCTTCGAGGCATCACAGCGGCAGAAGTCGCCCGAGCCCTGATCTCTGGCTGGATCTCCCGCTTCGGCGTCCCTGAGGAGATCACGACCGACCGCGGGAGCCAGTTCCAGTCAGCTCTGTGGGCCGAGCTGTCCGCCGTGCTCGGCTGCCGCCGTCGCCGCACCACAGCCTACCACCCACAGTCCAACGGCATGGTGGAGCGCCTGCACCGACAGCTGAAGGCGGCCCTGCGGTCTGCTGCGCCGACCCGGTGGACGGAAGCGCTCCCGCTCGTTCTGCTGGGCATCCGATCAGCGCTGAAGACCACCATCGGCTGCAGCGCGGCGGAGCTCGTGTACGGCTGCACCCTGCGCCTCCCCGGCGAGCTCGTCACGACCGAGCCGACGCAGCCTCCGCCGACGCCAGCTTCGTTCGCCGCCGGCCTGCGGCGCGCAATGCAGGCTCTCCAGTACGCTGCGCCTCGCACTGCACAGACGCGCAGCAACGTCCCACGCGACCTGGACGACGCCAGCCACGTGTTCGTCCGGCGTGACGCCGTGAAGCCGCCCCTGACGCCGCCCTACGACGGACCATACCGCGTCGTGGAGCGCGGTACAAAGACGGTGACCATCGTCCGCGGCAACAAACGAGATGTCTCCCTGGACCGCGTGAAGGCCGCCCACCTGGACATCGAGCCGGTCAACACCGCCGCTCGGCCGCCACCGTCAGCGCCCTCCCGCGCCGACTACGAGGATATCTCTGAGGGACCAGAGATCCTCGTAGCGCTCCCGGCGCCGACCGAGGCGACGCCCACACCGCCCTGCCGCGACACCAGCGCCGCGCCACGGCCGGCCCGACCCTACGATCATCGGCCGCCCGAGCTGGGCGGCGACCACGCGTCCCTCCTGACGCGCCGCGAGTCGTCGCCCCGGAACCCGACCAGTGACCCCGCCCCTGCGACCGGGCACAGTGCTCCCCAGACGCCGGCCGACCTGGCCCCGCGGCCAGCAGTGCACCGGACCCTGCGCGGTCGCACCGTGCGTTTCCGTAACGACCCCGACTTCGTGTATTTCTAACTTGTATCGCCGCTCCGCGTCTAGGGGGAAGTTATGTAGTGTACATGTTATCGTTATCTACGTGTTAATTTAGTAGTCGCTATTCCGCAAACTTAAACTGTTTCACCAGAAATGTTTGTATTGTAAATTCATTATTAATTCTCCTCATCATTATTTTATCTCATTCAGCCTGTTTTATAATTCAATACTCTTCAAATGTTTTTATATATTTCGCCCTTCTGAAAAAGCGCAACGTCCTTCTTCTGGTTCGCTCTCACGCCACGCTAGTTTGCTCTGCGCTGATTGTTCATACAAATATATTTAATTCGCTTTCTCCACTGTTTTTGGGTTAGCAAATACCAGCAGCCCAATAGGGTCACTTAACTTTCAAAAACTTCCTTGGAGGTGGGGTCACTTAACATGACCTGTTGACCTGACCTGAGACAGGCACGTAGCCAAGGGGAGGGCGGCGGGGGCGGCCGCCCCCCCCCCCCCCCCGTGGAGGCCAGGAGGGCCCTTTTTGGCGCGCGAGGGCCCTTTTCGGCGCGCGCAGCGCGCCGAAAAGGGCTGACGAGACCGCGCGAAGCGCGGTATCATAGGCTCTTTAATACACGAAGCGTGGTCTTTAGAGTTTAGAGGACTTCAGAGGCCCTTTAGGGCCACTAGGGCCCTCTATGAAAGACCAGAGGGCCCCTTGGACGTTCAAAAGAGCCCTGTTCATGTCAGAGGGGCCCCTGGCCAGACCGAAAGGGCCCCTGAGCGGATCAGAGGGCCCCCTGAGCACGTCGAATGGGCCCCTTAAACACGTTGAATGGGCCCCTAGCCAGCACAGAAGGGCCCCTGCGCAGGTTGAGAGGCCCCTGAGCATGTCGACAGGGCGACAAAGCGGCCAGCGCAGTCCTTTTCCAGGTCATAAAGGCCCCTGAGCAGGTTGGAGGGCCCCTGGACAGACCAGAGGGCCCCTGTACAGGTCAGATGGGCCCTGGCCAGACCGAAAGGGCCCCTAGGTGGGTCAGAAGGGCCCCTGAACATCCGAATGAGCCTCTAGCCAGCACGGAGGGGCCCCAGGGCCGGTGGGAGGGCCCTCGGAGCATGTCGCAAGGCAACAAAGCCGCCAGCGCAGTCCCTTGCTGGGTCGGAAGGGCCCCTTAGAAGGTTAAAGGGCTCTTGGAGATACCAGAGGGCCCCTGGAGAGACCAGAGGGCCCCTGTAAAGTTAAAAGGGCCCCTGCGCAGATCGGAGGGGCCCCCGCCCAGACCGAAAGGACCCCTGGACGGGTAAGAAGGGCCACTGAACATGCCGAAGTGGCCCCTGGCCAGCACGGAGGGGCCCCAGAGCCGGTGAGAGGGCCCTCGGAGCATGTCGCAAGGCAACAAAGCCGCCAGCGCAGTCCCTTGCTAGGTCGGAAGGGCCCCTTAGAAGGTTAAAGGGCCCTTGGAGATACCAGAGGGCCCCTGAAGAGACCAGAGGGCCCCTGAAGAGACCAGAGGGCCCCTGGAAAGTTAAAAGGGCCCCTGCCCAGACCGAAAGGACCCCTGGACGGGTAAGAAGGGCCACTGAACATGCCGAAGTGGCCCCTGGCCAGCACGGAGGGGCTCCAGGGCAGGTCGGAGGGCCCCTTGAGCATGTCGGCAGGGCGACAAAGCAGCCAGCGCAGTCCGAACAGAAGAGTCGCTGGGCCGATCGGAGGGGCTCCTGGGCAAGTCACCGGGGCCCCTGGCTAGACCGAAAGGGTCCCTGGGCCGGTCGGAAGGCCCCTTGAACATGCCGGATGAGTTCCTAGCCAGATTGGAGGGGCCCTGGGCAGGTCGGAGGGACCCCTGAGCAGGGGCGGCGGATTGCGGTGGCAGGGTACCCAAAATTCCCCCGTCGAAAATCCTGGGGGCAAAGGGTAGTTTTGCCCCCCCCCCCCCCCAGATTTTAGCCTGCTCAATCTGGGGCAACATGACCCTTCCCCTCCCCAGGATTTTCATTTGAGGGGGGATTTTGGGTACCCTGCGCCCCGCAATCCGCCGCCCCTGCCCCTGAGTATGTCGGCAGGGCGACAAAGCAGCCAGTGCAGTCCCTGGCCAGGTCGGAAGGACCTCTGAACAGGCCGAATGGGCCCCTTGACACACAAGGGGGGCTTCTTGGAAGGTCAGAGGAGTCTCTGGTGAGACCGGAAGGGTCAATACACGTAGAGATCCCAGATGAAGATGAAAACAAAGAGGACTTACTCCACAATACAAATATTAAAAGCGGAGCTTTCGGGTATATTGTAACACCCTTCGTCAGGGTGCTACAATATACCCGAAAGATCCGATTTTATGTTTTCCTGTTGAGTAAGCCCTCTTTGTATTATATATATCACCCACTCTATTGTATACCCGCGCCTGGGTTAATGCTGGGTCCCAGTCCGTCCCACGGTACACAACGTGCTCCGGTCCCAAGTGACTGTATTTACTGCGCGCACACACACAGGTCCGCCGTCGGTCGCTGTCCAACTCCGTCTCCCGCGCGCGGGCCGATCGGGTTGGCGGCGGCTGGATACCCGCGCGCCATCTCTCGGCCAGCTCACCAACTCCCAGCTACATAGGGTCCGCTAGGGGAACTCCGTGAGGAGAGACAGGGTACACCGGTCTGACGACACCACACCCTGCCCTCCTTAAAAGGGACGCTCCCTATAGCGCTGAACTATGCAGCCACCCGGTTCAGATACACCATTCGTACGCACACGCACAGACATTACACACGCACATACACCACGAGTTCACTTCAATAGCGTTCGATGAAGCGTTCTGGTCTCGTCGTGACCCGTCGCGAACGTCGTATCGGCGTGTCGTTGGCACGTTCCCCGGAGAGTGCCGCACTGCCGCCAGTCTCCGGGGTTCCCGCCGCCGGCTCAGGAGTCGCTGCACCCCCGTCACCAGCGTCCCGCGACGCGTCGCCACCATCCGCCAGCGTGGGATCACCCGAACTGCCGTGTTCAGCCTCAGGAGCGTCGTCATCGCCGCCCCCGAACGCGGCGCTGCCGCCCCCGCACACCGGCACGGCGCTGCCGCCTCCGCACACCGGCACGGCGTTGCCGCCTCCGCACACCGGCACGGCGCTGCCGCCTCCGCACACCGGCACAGCGCTGTCGCCATCGCACACCGGCCCGGCGCCGCCCACTGCCACGGCGCTGCCACCGCCGCCCACTGCCACGGCACCGCCGCCGTCGCCCCCCGACACAGCGTTGCCCCCGCGCACCGGCACGGCACTGCCGCCTCCGCACACCGGCACGGCGCTGCCGCCTCCGCACACCGGCACGGCGCTGCCGCCTCCGCACACCGGCACGGCGCTGTCGCCATCGCACACCGGCCCGGCGCCGCCCACTGCCACGGCGCTGCCGCCTCCGCACACCGGCACGGCGCTGCCGCCTCCGCACACCGGCACGGCGCTGTCGCCATCGCACACCGGCCCAGCGCTGTCGCCATCGCACACCGGCACGGCGCTGTCGCCATCGCACACCGGCCCGGCGCCGCCCACTGCCACGGCGCTGCCGCCTCCGCACACCGGCACGGCGCTGCCGCCTCCGCACACCGGCACGGCGCTGCCGCCTCCGCACACCGGCACAGCGCTGTCGCCATCGCACACCGGCCCGGCGCCGCCCACTGCCACGGCACCGCCGCCGCCGCCCACTGCCACGGCACCGCCGCCGCCGCCGCCGCCCACTGCCACGGCACCGCCGCCGCCGCCCACTGCCACGGCACCGCCGCCGCCGCCCACTGCCACGGCACCGCCGCCGCCGCCCACTGCCACGGCACCGCCGCCCCCCGACACAGCGTTGCCCCCGCGCACCGGCACGGCGCGGCCGCCGCCCCCTGGCACGGCGCCGCTGCCTCTGGTTGTAGGCGCGGCGCTCGCGGGCGCCGATGCTCAGGTCCTTGGACTCCTCAGTCAGCTCACACTGCTGGTATGCGCTCTTGCAGTCAAGTTTCGCGAACCTCTTGCCCCTGATGCTGGCGAAGAGCTCTTCAGGGGACCTCAGAGGATGTTTTACCGGCTCCAGCTGCTGGTTGACAGTGATCCGGTAGTCTGCACACAGCCGCACCCCGTCCTTCTTCGGTATGGGCACTAGAGGTGTTCCCCAGCCAGAGAAGGTACCAGGTTTCATCTTCTCGGCCACACCCTCTCTGACCCAACGGTCCAGCTGTTTGTCCACCTGGGGCTGCAGTGCGAACGGGACTGGTCTTGCCTTCCTGTACACAGGCTGGGCACCTTCCTTCAGCTTCAGGCTGATCTTGATGGGCACCTTCCCCAGTTTTTCACTGAACACCTCCTGGTGTTTCAACAGCACCTCTTCCAGCTTCCGGCCACCCTTCACCTGTAGCACTGCGTGCGAGGTCAGGCCGAGAGCTGCAATCCACATGCGGCCCAACAGGTTGACAGACTTTGGCAGGTCTGCCACCACAATCTTCAGGGACTTGGTGACTGCCCCATACTGCACTTTCACTTCACCTTCCCCTTTATTGGGATTGTGTGTCCGGTGAAGGTCAGCACTAGCTTGGACTTGTTGAGCTTCAGGCCTGGGACAGGAGTCCCAGAGCCGATGATGCTCACTGGGCTTCCTGTATCTATCACAAACTTCATCTCACAGCCATTCACCTGTACCTGGACCTCCGGTGCATTGATCTGCTCTGCCGCCTCCGCCACTTTGCCGACCTGCAGGTGCCACATTTCCTGGCGCGTCTCCAGGTCAGTGACCTGCACCGAGCGAGAGCTGCTGGCGTTCCGGCAGTCCCTCTTCAGGTGCCCTGGCTGTCTGCACCTGAAGCACACTGGCTCCCACCTCGGTTTTCCGCTGGTCTTGGGCTTTGTCTCTGAGCGACATTTGGCCTTGATGTGCCCGGGTTTGCCACACTTGAAACAGGTGAACTGCCTAGTGCTTCCCTGCACCAGCTGCACCTCTCCTGCTTCAGGGCCTCTCATTTGGTCAATGAGGGCCTGCATTCGCTCCATACCTGTTGCTACAGCCACCACATCTTGCAGGGTGAGGGTGTCTCCCTTCTCTGCAGCCCGCTGCAGAAGCCTCTCCTGCATCTTACCCCTCGTGCCTGCCAGGCACTGGTTGCGGATGTCCTGGTCCACTGACTGCGCTGGGAAACCGCAGCGGTTGGCTGCTATCCGCAGACGTGCCAGATACTTATCAAACTTCTCGCCGGCCTCCATCTTCACACCCTGGAAGGCCAATCTTTCTGCGATGGTATTCCGAGCCGGAGCGAGGTAGGCCTTGAGTTTCGCCTTACACAACTCATATTCGCTGCCGACTTCTACCGGCTCAGGTAGTGTGCTGTACACTTGCTGGAGGTCCGGGCCAATGAGATGCAACAGGATCGCTTTTTTCCGCACCCCACTGCTGACCTCCATAGCGTCCATGTACAAGTCCACGCTAGTTAGCCACCGGTTGAAATCTTCACCCATCACGAAGCGTTCGACACACGGAAGCATGGCCGCCGCCATGTTTGTTGTCACTCGTCACAGATTGTCCCTGCTGCGCCACGTCCCGCGCGCCACCAGCGACAGCTTCCTCGCCGCTCCGCACCACGGCGCTGGCGACGCGTTTCCGCCAAGATGGCGCCGAAACGCCGCTTTCTCACCGACCACGTGGAACTCACAACCGGCCCGCTGGCCCCGACTCGCTGCCACGAAACCTGGGTCTCCGGCGAAACTGCCACCCACATCGCACGAGTCCTCGCGAGTGTCCTCCACCCTCGCGATCCAACGAACTCGATCCTCCGACCGAATCCCGACCACGTGCGGCGCGCAAACCACTTCACCACTTTCCAGTCCGAATTGACCTCGTCGCCAGGTATTGTATACCCGCGCCTGGGTTAATGCTGGGTCCCAGTCCGTCCCGCGGTACACAACGTGCTCCGGTCCCAAGTGACTGTATTTACTGCGCGCACACACGCAGGTCCCCGTCGGTCGCTGTCCAACTCCGTCTCCCGCGCGCGGGCCGATCGGGTTGGCGGCGGCTGGATACCCGCGCGCCATCTCTCGGCCAGCTTACCAACTCCCAGCTACATAGGGTCCGCTAGGGGAACTCCGTGAGGAGACAGACAGGGTACACCGGTCTGACGACACCACACACTCCACATCATGTCTTTTCGTTTCGCGGATCCCAGATGAGTCCCTGAACAGGTCGGAAGGGCGTAGAAAAGGTCAGAGGGGCCTCTAAACGATCTGAAGGGACATTGGGCCTTTCAACAGTAAGAATACGGTTGTACAGGGAATAAAACTCAAAATTTTCGCGCCGCTCCGCGGCGCAATTTAACTACAAATTCAATTATATGCGGGTTAGGAAAAAAATCGGTCAGAAAAATCGGTCTCTCGGCGCATTTATGTGTTATGTTGCTACTTTCCTATATTATTGGGTAAAATAGTTCACTTTAGCACTTTTCCCCCGCACTTTTAAACGCACCATATAGCAATGTTAGAGGTCCGCACCATACGCAATGCAACGCATTGATGAGAAACCAACCCAGGGCATAATACTCAAAATTTTCGCGACGCTCCGCGGCGCAATTTGTTTAAAGGGAATAGTCACCTTGAAAGTTGTGTTGAAGTTCAACCATTAGGTGCATCTTGAGCTCAAAACTATGAATATGACTTTGGTTTGGACAACTGATGGATATGTGTGGAGAAAGAAGTAAGTTTCTCTTTCTATTTCACGAGAAATCGTAGATAGCAGCTGGCGTTCTGGCTCCGCCCCACTCCGCCTGACGCCAAGTACAGTCTCTGACAAGGGGCCGCCGCGACGCCCGGGCGGCTGAGCGGATATTAACGAGGCGTCGTGACCAGAGACTACGTCCCAGAGAGTGTACCTGCCTCCGGCGGCGCGGCGGCGAACGTTCATTCCCCGATCGTGGCCCGGAACAGCGGGATTGAAATCGGGCCCACTAGTCCTGTGTCGAAATTACTTAACGTAGAGAGGTAATTCTTTCACCACAAACCATTTTTAGATCTGCTCTACAAATCTGCTATCTCAGTCCAAAACCCCATGTTAAAGGTGAACTATTCCCTTTAAGAGTTCCAGCTCTTAAAAAAAAAAATCCAAGTTGGTATAGCTGATTCCAAATTCGTGTCGCTGGTTCCAAAGTTGATGTGGCAGTTTGCTAACTCAAGCTCCTAAACCTTGGTATGGCCCATGCCATACCTGCCATACTGCATTTCCCAGCCTTATAACGTGCCTTTTCATGCGTTTTTTTTTTTTTTGGGGGGGGGGGGGGGCCTGTCAACGTTTGGGAAGGGGCCCTTTCAACGCTCGGGAAGGGACCCTTTCGAGGCGCCGCCCCCCCCCCCTGAACGAAATCCTGGCTACGTGCCTGACCTGAGATGACTCGAGATACAAAATTACATAAAATGTGGATATTTGATGCCCAAAGAGCTATGTTAAGTTTGGTGGCGCTACACACCGCCATTTTCCCAATATCTACGAAAACCTCAGGTGGGCGGATATCCGCACCACACGTCGGTGCGCGTGTTAATACTTCATATGGTGCCAAAGGGAGTCAGTTGCCGCACATTATTTTGTATCAGACTACGTACTTATCAGTCAGTCTACGCATGAGGTCTGTTCAACATGGGTCTGTCCGACGTTTTTTTTTCTCTCGATAATTTAGGACCTCTGGAAAATATAGAGGCATAAATCCGAGGAGATACCATTTAGTTTTTTTTGGGGGGAATCCCAGAGGGCCCCTCGCCTCTGGCCGAGGGGCCCTCTGGAGAAGCCGTGCCCCCCCCCCCCCCCGCCGAAGGTCTGGCTGCGCCCCTGTGTGAAATGTTCAGTGTTGAATCAAGGTGTCCGGGGTAATGTTCAGTTTACCCTACCAGACATTTGTTTAAGCGTGGAATTTGTGGACAAGCCTCCACCCCGCCCTCTGACGTCACCTGACCTGACATGTGCGACAAGTGCGACCGCTGCCACCAGCCGCAGGTCATCCTAGTCAGTGACAAATAGCGAATGCCGAAGTGACTTGACCCCGGCCTGCCACACTGAGTGAGGTCTACCATCTAAAGCTCTGCGCTCTGCCGTCTGAGCTACAGGGGCGAACAAGTTAAAGGAAATAGTTCACCTTCAACATTAGTTTTAAACTGAGATAGCAGTTTTGTAGCCCGTGTTGAGAAACCCCTATCTGAAAGTTTTCTTGACTGAAAAGACTCTCCAGCCGAATATATTTGTTTTTGGCGAAGGAATGCGGTGCTGGCGAAAGAATGTTGTACTGGTTCTAGCCCGGGCAGAGGCTATACTATCAGCCAATCAGTTTGCAGCTAGTGCTAGCAAACGAACCGCCGGCCGCCGATTGGCACATCTCCAATGCGAGTCTATCCTTACGCGACTACTTTCGAATCTGATTGGCTGAACCATTTTTTACATTCGCGTGACGTCAGGACTCTGACTCAGAGAGTATGTGTAGTTACTAATGTAGTTACTGATGGCCTCTGGACTTACCGTGCCTGGGTTGCGTCTGCAGTTCAGCGGGCGGGAGGTGCATCCGACGTGCGGCGCACGTGCACTGCCGGCTGGATTCCTGTTCTCGAGCCGGCGGTGCGGGGTTGGGCTGGGGGAGTTGTGTGGCGGCCGCGGGCGGGGAAGGTTGTGTTCGAGAATACAGATAATTGACATAGTTCGCGGTATCTGACAAGTACAAGCTATTTCGGCATTATGGCAGGACTCGATGTCAAGTTGATACCCGAATTTGATGAATCAGACGGGGCAAATGTCGTGGAATGGATCGAGAAACTGGAGATGGTCTGCACGCTTTCTCGGCGTGACGAAGAGCAGGCGGAGACGCGACAGGAAGTCGTCATACCGTTGAGACTGAAGGGAGGCGCGCTGTCAGTATACCGGCAGTTGCCAGCAGCGGATAAGAAGGATCCAGAGAAGATAAAAGGTGCGTTGAAGAGGGCCTTTGCGTTCGATAAGTTCACGGCTTATGAACGTTTCATGGATCGTAAGCTCGAGGCGGGGGAATCGGTAGATGTTTTCCTCGCGGAGCTCCAGCAGCTCGCGTCCCTGTTCGGGGGGCTCAGCGAAGGTGGTCTCTGCTGTGCGTTCGTGGCGGGGCTACCGGGAGCTGTGAAGCAGGTGTTGAAGGCGGGAGCGCGAGTAGATTCGCTTTCCCTGAACGACCTCACGGACCGGGGCCGCGCCGTGTTACGCGAAGAGTCAGACGCGGCCGCCATGTTGGCTGGCGCGAGGCGGCCAGTGGCGCCGCCAGGCGGTGACGGCAGGCGGCGAGCGAGGCCCGTGTTTTACCTGCAGGGAGTTCACGCACATCGCCCGCGAGTGCCCACGTGACCGACGCTTCGGAGGCCGGCAGTGGCAGCCGGCTGCAGATGGCGGCTCGCGCCCGTCCCCGGCACGCGGAGGTGATCCACCCGCCCTTCAGTGCTACCGTTGTCGGGCATGGGGACATATCGCCGCCCGCTGCCCAAACGGGGAGCGAGAGGAGGCACCTGCGCCGGCCTCCTCTCGGGGCTGAGGGATCTTACTGGCGCGCTACCGGTGAGAGAGTTGGACATCGACGGAGCACGGTGTGCCGTGCTGATTGACTCTGGGTGCACGCGGACGCTGGTGCACGGGTCAGTGTGCCGTCGGTGGCGGAGGCGAACAGTGCACGTGGTGACTGTAAGCGGCCAGCAGCTTGAGTGTGCGGGCACTGGGGACGTTCAGCTCGCTGTGCCAGGCTGCCGGGCAGTGGTGGTGAGCGCCCTGGTGGTCAGAGAAAAACCCCTCGGGTTTGGCGTGATAATGGGGATGGACGCTGTCCAGGCTCTAGGGGGAGTGACTGTCCGCTCGCCCTCTGACGTGCAGTTTGTCTGCGAGGAAGCGAGTACGGCGTGTGTTGCCGCTGCCGATGAGCCGCAGCCGACGGGAGAACTGAAAGTCGAGAAGGAGGACTTCTACGTGACATTTGACCCGACCCAGCGGCGCTGGGTAGTGTCATGGAAGTGGACCGGGGGCAGCCCGCCGAGTGAGCTGTTCAGCACGGTGGACGAGTACCCGGTGCCGGCGGAGGCGCGCGCCGAGTACGAAGCGGAACTGGACAACTGGATCAAGGATGGCTGGCGGCGAGAGTACGATGAGAGACAGCTGGGTCCGCCCAAGGGATCGATACCGTTGATGGCGGTAGTGCAGAGGACGAAAGTGCGGCCGGTCTTGGATTTTAGATCCTTGAATCGCCATGTGACGGCCTTCACGGCCGACGCGGACGTTTGCGCAGAGCGGTTGCGCAGGTGGCGACAGATGGGGGCTGACGTGGCGCTGCTGGACTTGAAGAAGGCGTTTCTGCAGGTCCACGTAGAGGAGGCTCTCTGGCCGTACCAGACCGTCTGGTTCAGGGGGAAAAGGTTCGCGCTGACTCGGCTCGGCTTCGGACTAAACGTTGCGCCGTCAGCCATGCAGACGGTGCTGGACACGGCCGTGGCACAGGACTCGCGCGTCGCGGCAGCTGTCTCGACGTACGTCGATGACATCCTGGTGGACGAGGCCAAGGTGTCTGCCTCTGAAGTGGCCGAGCATCTCCGAGCCTACGGGCTCGAGAGCAAAACCCCGGAGCGAGCAAAGGACGGCGCTCGCATCCTCGGACTGAGGGTCTGGGGGGAGCCGACTGGAGACCTGAGATGGGGCAGAGACAATCAGATCAAGGACGTGACGAAGCCCTTGACGAAGCGAAAGGTGTTCTCCATCTGCGGGCAGCTGACCAGCCACCATCCGGTGTGCGGCTGGCTCCGCCCGGCTGCCTCGTTCGTCAAGCGGTTGGTCAATGAAGTGACGAAATGGCTGGGACGATCCCGTCGAGGAGGAGAACGTGCCGCGGCTGGTTGAGGAGCTGATAGCCAGAGTGAAAGCCAACGACCCAGCTAAGGGCCGATGGGACGTGAGTGGCGATGCAGTGATTGTGTGGACTGACGCCAGCTCGCTGGCTTCGGGCGTTGTCGTGGAGCTGCCAGATGGCGGTGTCGTCGAGGACGCGTGCTGGCTGCGCAGTGACGTGTCGGCGCACATCAATATGGCCGAGCTAGACGCGGCCATCCGTGGTGTAAACTTGGCTGTGGCCTGGGGCATGCGCGTCATTGAGCTGCGGACGGACTCGGCGACCGTGCACCGCTGGGTGGATGATGCTCTGACTGGCCGTGCTCGCCTCCGCACCAAAGCGCATGGCGAGATGCTCATCAGACGCCGTGTTGAGATCATCCGCCAGCTGGCCAGCGAGCTCGGACTTGACCTGTCGGTGGTGCTGGTCCGATCGGCGGAGAACCGCGCTGATGTTCTAACGCGTGTGCCTCGAGCGTGGCTCAGCCAGGCTGAGCGTGTGCGAGTGCGTGACGGCTCGACGGTGAACATTCAGCCGGCTGTCCGTGCTGCGTCTGTGGCCGAGCGAGACGCGGGTGCAACGGCTGCGACCGAGCGAGGCGTCGGTGCGAGTGCGGCGTCTGTGGCCGAGCGAGACGCGGGTGCAGCGGCTGTGGCGGAGCATGCAGCAGCTGTGGGTGCAGCGGCTGTGGCCGAGCGAGACGCCGGTGCGAGTGCGGCGTCTGCGGCCGAGCGAGGCGTGAGTGCAGTGGCCGTGGCCGAGGTGCACGTGAGCGCTGGTCACCCCGGTGTCCGACGAACGTTGTATTTCGCGCGGCGCTATATCGGGCGGACTGTGACGCGAGCTCAGGCGCGGGCCGCGGTGCTGGACTGTGATGTGTGTCGCGCGATTGACCCGGCACCCGTGAAGTGGCGTCACGGGACGCTGGACGTACCAGAGACATGGCAGCGACTCGCGATTGACATCACACACTATCACGGCCAGCATTACCTGACCATTGTGGACTGCGGACCGTCCCGTTACAGCTTGTGGCGGCCACTGCGCCGCGAGGACTGCGGTAGCGTTGTTCGGGCGCTTGAGGAGGTGTTCTGTGAGCGGGGGGCGCCTGTTGAGCTTTTGAGCGACAATGGTACTGTGTTCCGCAGCCGCGACTTTAGGACCTTTGCTGTTCGCTGGAATGTGTCGCTGCGGTTCCGAGCTGCTCACGTGCCAAGCGGTAATGGGATTGTCGAGCGCAATCACCGCACAGTGAAGGTCATCGCCGCGAGGAAACGGTGTCCCGTTAACGAGGCAGTGCATTTGTACAACGTGTCGCCTCGTGACGGCGAGGCGGCTGCTAGTAGCCCCGCCAGTCGAATTTACCGTTATACGATCAGAGACTGTGTGCGACCCGAGGGCGATCAGTCCGACTCCGCTGCGCCGGAGTTCGAGCCCGGGTCGGAGGAGCCTGAAGTTCCGACAGTGGGAGGGGACGCATTCGCGGTCGGCGATGCTGTGTGGGTAAGACAGCGCGGCACTCGGTGCTCAGAACGATCAAAACGCGGCACGGTGACAGGTCTGGTCTCACGACAGGTTGTTGACGTGGATGGGGTTCCGCGACATGTAAGGGACCTGCGGCGCTGCGTGCAACAAGCGCCGCCCTGTAACGAGCAAACAGACGTAGATACCGCGGCGCCAATCAGAGCAGATGCCGATGTTCCACTGATTGTTGATGCGCCAATGCCGCAGGCTGATGTGCGGGCGCCGTGTACTGTGGAAGTCACGAGTTCGTCTGAGGTTCCGAGATCGGGGGCTGATAATTCAGTACCGCGGTCTGCAGAGGCTGCTCAGTTACCTGCTGGAAGAACTGTAGCACCGGCTCCTGTTCTTAGACGTAGCCAGCGCGTCCGCAGGCTACCTTATAGGCGATGGTGTTGTGATCATGATGATCAGGGAGGAGTGTAGTTACTAATGTAGTTACTGATGGCCTCTGGACTTACCGTGCCTGGGTTGCGTCTGCAGTTCAGCGGGCGGGAGGTGCATCCGACGTGCGGCGCACGTGCACTGCCGGCTGGATTCCTGTTCTCGAGCCGGCGGTGCGGGGTTGGGCTGGGGGAGTTGTGTGGCGGCCGCGGGCGGGGAAGGTTGTGTTCGAGAATACAGATAATTGACATAGTTCACGGTATCTGACAAGTACAGTATGCATATAGTTTTGATAAACAATACAAATTTACGGCCTTCTGTCCTGAATTGGCGCAATATAAGGCCATTTTTGACAATATAAAAAGAAATGATACGGGTTGAAGGGAAATAATGACCTTTTCCCACAAAAATGGAGTTAGCACTTGAAATCGCCAGACGAGACCAAAATATATTGTAAATTCATCACATTTTGCATGAAAACTTTCCTACCGAAAGATATTTCAAGTTATAGTTGATAAGCGTTCCACACTTTTAACGACCGGTACTTGCAAGTACTTTTGGTCCTCATCAAACTGCGGGCTTTTCACGTATTGCTTTTTTACGCAATGGAGTGGAAAATATATTGTGCGTTCTGCTTGTGATTATATGCCCGGCGATCCTCTAAAACCAACAGCGATTGGAAAAGGTGGCAATCAAATCGGAAGCTCATCGATGCACATCAACGGCGGCATAGTTAGTGGTTGCGAATGCGACCCTCAATTTTTGAAAATAGATTCATTTGTATTCAACATTAGGAGTTTTGTATAATTTGTCTGTGGCTGTATATAACACTATGTTTTATATTATCATGAAAAATAATAATTTCCCCCAAAAAAACTAACAAACAATAACACAAAACTGGCAATTAAATCGGAAGCTCATCGATGCACATCGACGGCGACCTATTTAGCGTCGGCGATTTGTTTGCAAAGTCATTGTCATGCTTCTCGGCGCACTTAACCATTTGTGGCGAGTTGTTCAGATTATATGCTGAGAAGCGGGTATCGTCAAAGGCTATCATCCCATATTCCCGTTTAGTATACCCAAGTCCCGTAGCAAGCTTCGTTAATGACGTCACTGGTGCCATTCTTGTGTAGCATTGCACAATATATCTGATTTTGAGTTGAAAGCTAATTAAAGACTTATTATATAAAAAAATCTTAAGTTTGAATTTTCTTGTTAATTATTATTAAAGGTATTTTATCACTGTATTTCATAGTAGTTGACACTTCAGAAACTTATGACGTAATAATATTGTATCCAATATGCATTTCCCTCGCCTTTTGCTATTGTGGCGCAGTGCCGAGTGCTTTGCGAATACTTGCTTGCCTGGGGTTCAAATAATTCCGCCCTTATTTCATTAGAGTTGGTATAGTTTGCATGTTGTTGTTATGCATGACTTATACTGATAGTCAGTCATGCATCACGGATACTTCACGGATTGCTTCACGGATCAGTTTGATCGGAAACGTCACAGAGCGTCCAAAAATACCGCACTCGATGGAAACAATGGGGTAACGGTGGGGCTGGCGTCACCCTCGCGGCCGGGCAATCAAATCAAGGTTCAGGTCACTCACCGTTATTGGTCTGGAATCATGGGGAAGCTTAATGACGTCACCAGATTCTGGCTACGAGCGAATCTTAGGCGGACCTGATCAGACTTAATGGCTACGAGCAGTAGGTTTCGTCGCGATCGGACTTAATGGCTACGAGCTGTAGGCCGACCCGATCGGACTTAATGGCTACGAGCTGTAGGCCGACCCGATCGGACTTAATGACTACGAGCTGTAGGCCGACCCGATCGGACTTAATGGCTACGAGCTGTAGGCCGACCCGATCGGACCTAATGGCGGGGTTAGGTTAGATTAGTTAAGTTTAATTAATTCCAATCGGTTCGGCCTACCGCTCGTAGCTATTAAATCGGGGCGGCCTAAGATTCGCTCGTATCTGGTGACGTCATTAAGCTTCCCATGACTCCAGACCAACAACGGTGATAGTAACCTGAACCTTGATTTGATTGCCCGGCCGCGAGGGTGACGCCAGAATTTTCCGGTTGGGCTGCTTGAATTGCATCAGGTGCACTATTTCGTCTATCAGTGAAAAAAATGGAGACATACAAACTTCAAATTAAATCACTCGAGAGAGAAAAATACTTCCGGTTTCATGAAGTTTTCTCATAAGATCATTGTTTTTCACGTTTTCATGTTGTCCCCCCCACATGTTTTTCGTAAATAGCTCTCAAACAAAGCGGCGCATGGCGATGTTTTTTACGCGACATTTACGCCAACTCAATAGCGGATCGTGTGAAATACAAAAATCAAAATTGGTCGATGAATTTTTTGGTTATATGGATTTTCATTTCAAGATGGCGGCCAGAATCGAGGTCGGCAAAACGATATCTTCGGAACCAACAGTCGGATCGGGATGATTCAAACGCAATTCGGTAGACAATATCAATGTTCATCCCCTGAAACAAGTTTGGACACATTGCTGGCGACCTGTGACGTCACAGACGTCAAATTCCCAAAATTGTGACATTTGGCCAGATTTGACCTTCGTGACCTCGTTTGACCTTGAAGATGTTGACCGAAGGTCACTCAAATTTTTGCAAATGTAGACCATCGTAGCACCTACCTACCCTGTAAGTTCGATCGTTTTAGCTCTCATACTTTCGGAGATCTTAAAGGGGGAAGGCCGGGGGTATTAGATCTTAGGAGGGGGAGGGCGGGGGCACTAAAGTGCCCCCCCCCCCGCCCTCCCCCTCCACTGCGTGTTAGTGGCATACCCCTCTCCACTGCGCGTGTTAAAGAAAAAAATGTTGAAAATATGCCCTTCTAAAAAGATAGTGGGCCACATCCGATGACTTTTTTTTTGGGTGGGGTACCTTATGCCCCCTGATAAAAATTTCCCCCCACCCTAGAGTGATTCCTGGGTACGCCACTGTGTTGAGGGGGATTCAGCCCCCCCCCCCCCCCACACACACACACACACTTGGCTTCAGCCACCCCAACTTGGCCGAGGAAGTGGGTCAAATCCGGGGATAAATCTGCATTTTGGTGGATTTTGATGGTACTTTAAGCAATTTTCCCAGCTCAGCCCCCCCCCCCACACACACAACTTTTCTGGAGAAGCTACGCCCCTGCCACGTCGTATTTTTCATCTTCCAATCTTTATTTTAATGGGAATTACATGCAAACTAGAATCATCTTCGGTCATAAAAAGTGTTCTCGGGGGGGGGGGGGGGGGGGGGGTCGGCTGCCATAAAAAGTGTCGCGACCCCCCACACACTTTTGAAAACCGCGGGGGGGGGGGAGCTGATTCTAGTTTGCATGACGGAAGCTGATTCTAGTTTGCATGTAATTCCCATTAAAATAAAGATTGGAAGATGAAAAATACGACGTGGCAGGGGCGTAGCTTCTCCAGAAAAGTTGTGTGTGGGGGGGGGGGTGGCTGAGCTGGGAAAATTGCTTAAAGTACCATCAAAATCCACCAAAATGTAGATTTATCCCCGGATTTGACCCACTTCCTCGCCCAAGTTGGGGTGACTGAAGTCAAATGTGTGTGTGTGTGTGTGGAGGGGGGTCTGAATCCCCCTCAAATCAGCGGCGTACCCAGGATTCACACCAGGGTGGTGGGGGAATTTTTGATCCCCAACAAAACTAATCGCATTTGGCCCACTATCTTTTTAGAGGGGCACATTTTCAACATATGCCCCTCTAACAAGTTAAGCACGCGTGGGAGGCCATATCGGACGGTTACTAGACGGACGTCATTTACACTGATTATTCGGCCGCTTTTCAGAGCGTCAACCATGCGCTTCTCATTCATAAGTTAGAACACTCCTACCATTTGAAGGAGCTCGCACTGAAATGGTTCGTCTCGTATCTGTCCGATAGACGCCAGAGTTATCGTCAACGGAAAAACCTCCGACTGGCAACCGGTTATCTCCGGTGTTCCAGAAGGATCGCTGTTAGCTCCCCTTCTCTTTTCGATGTTTATTAACGATCTACCGTGCCAAATAGAATCCGGCTGCCTTCTGTATGCCGATGATGTAAAAAAAATCCGTAAAATCACCACTCCATCTGACGGACTGTTGCTTCAGAGGGATCTTAGCCATCTGGCAGCGTGGTCCGTCAGGTGGGGACTGGCTCTCAACCCTGCAAAATGCAAATAGTTTACGATGACTCAGGCGTGCACCCGTCCAGACCAAGTATTTTATCGCTGGTACCGAGCTGGAACATGTGTAGGAGTCATTGCATCTGACGTCCTTGCTCCTCTTGTGACTCGCCTAGGCCGCCCCTGCGACAGCAGCGCCGCCACTGCCACTGCGACAGCAGCGGCATGAATAGTGCGTGCGCTGGCCGCTAGGCCGCAGCACCAACGAGTGCCAGTTTCTCAATACTTTTTCATACCTGCATTATTCACCTTCAGAATCTCCTGCAACTGTGTATTTCTCTTTCATTAATGATTTCATATTCTAATTATCATTTTCACCTATGTTCATCAATGCACCAACTTCTTATTTCAAATATCTGTTTCTCCGTCCGACTCTGCGCTCACCCCCCTAGCGTCTTCCTTCTTCTTGCCGTGAACCTCGGGCCGTTCGGACGTGATGCTGACCAGAACAATATACATATTAATTTCGCGGATACGAAGCAATTGTTAGTGACCAAAACATAGCGTCGCTACACATGTGAGTAAGATCAGGGACCTGGGTGTAACGATGGACACCAAATTAACTTTCGCACCACATGTATCGGATACTGTCAGCAGGGCCAACCGTGCACTCGGCCTCCTTATCCGCTCTTTCCAAGTAGGTACCAGCAAGTCAAAATTCAACCGAAGCGCAGTACTGGCTGCGTACTTCGCGAATGTGCGCTCGATTTTAGAATATTGCAGCGTGGTCTGGGCGGGGGCGGCCAACT
>JAXIVJ010003009.1:0-70000 GCA_036785665.1 Chirona hameri
ACCAGGGGCCCGGTTTTGGTTAGCTTGTTGCAAGTGTAACTGTACCCCGCCCCCCTCTGTGCCGCCAGACGCCGGACGCGGAATCCTGTGCTGTTGCCGCCGACCGCGGAGTACCTGTCTCACGTGTGTCCGCCGCCGGCCGCCGAGGTGGACAGCAGGCTGCTGCACCAGCTGGAGCTGCAGCAGGAGCTGTCGCAGTTGCCCCCGGCGCCGCCGCCCGACTGCGACCTGGAGCTGCGAGCGCTGGCTCACCGCATCAATGGCGGACAGGACTTCAGCATCAACGTGTGAGCTGGGGCGCTTGGCTGGAGCGCGGTGAAGCCTTGATGCGAAGTACGGGCGGAGTGGTGTGTGAACTGTGCCACGTCAACCGGTCATATTTGTTTCGGGTACTGCAGTGAACTCTGGGCTCGTAAAAGCTAGCGTAAGCTTCCGTATTGTGTGTAAAATGCTTCGCGAACGACGCATAATTGGTGCTATGTGATGAGCGTGCTCCATCTGATGTGTAGAGAATATGAGTTGTTTTGTATTGATTTATGATAGTTCACTTTATTTGCTGTCTGATTTTGCTATTGAGTGACCGGGGGTTCAAGTATGTTTCAGATATTTGAAGATTCTTCTAAAAGACGAAGACGTGACTTATGACAGATGGTAGGATATTGAAGAGATAACGAATATACGACGAATATACTCGTATGTGGCACCGGTATGAATTGTGTGACTCCAACGCGCCAATGTCATGTATTGTAAATGAGCTTATACCAAAGCGCTGTATAAATAAAGAATGCAACTAACAACATACCGCTTTGGCACCAATGGTATCGAAATCACCCAGAGGACAGGATAACCTAGCATTATTTACACCTGGTTACTTCAGTACTCACTTGAATATTTTTTCTTCTTCCCAACTAGCCGCAAGGCTATTGCCGGGGGAAAGTTAACTGGCGATTTAGCCAGTTAAAATGTTTTAACGTTACATTAAGCCGGCTAATGTTGCCCGGCACAGAAAGCAGAAAGCTGAAGCAAAGGCAAAGGCAAAGGTTTTACTTTAAACCGGCTCATGATCGTCCTGTGCAAATAGCGAGAGGGAGGCCGAAACAGGGAACACAGACATTCAACACACAAGCAGGCATAAATTTCTAGCAACGATTCTAGTTTAAAAAAAGAATAAATAAACAAATCATTAATTAATTAATCAATTAATCAATTGATTAATAAATCAATCGATCAAATTCAACACAAAAATACAATAATTAGGCGGGGCGGGTGACAGGCCCACACTGACAGACATAGGAGACTCTTGAGAGTTCTCAGAGACCATACAGGGGTCGATTTAGTCTCTGCAGAGAGCCACATTTTACGAGAACTTTCGAGGGGGTCTTTTGGTCTCAAGATTATCTTTTTTTGTCAAGGTTCTCAGCGTGAACTATTTAGTCTTGCTTGAGAATGCCTGAAAAAGTATCGGCGTCGGCCGGGATTGAACCGGGGACCCTTCACATGTTAAGCGAGCGCTCTACCACTGAGCTACGGCGTGGCTTATACCAGAGAAAGCAAAAAGACGGTACCAACCAAGGCAATTGCTGGTTGAGATTGATACTTACCGACTTTCCGTGTATTAATATTGTTTGGTTAATTAACCCATTAACGCCCACCCCTACTTCTAGTCGTTGGAATTGCGTGTTTTTTTGTATGCGGTGCGGATTGGGTCAGATTAAGAAATCCTGAAAAAAATAGCTTAAAATATAAATAACTTTTTGAGATACAGCATCGACCAAAAATGACCTACCGGGCGCCTGCTGGGGGTGCGCGCGCTGCCCCGCGCGGCCCGCCTCCCGCTCGCTCGGCCGGCCCACCCCGTCGCTCGCGCCGGCGCTGACTTGTTTATGAAGCCGAGGCGGCCAAAAATAGCAAAACTGTGGGGAGTGTCGCGTGCCGGATTTATTTGCATCAACAATCGCCTTGATCATGCGCCATCATGGATTGCAAAAACAGACATCCGATTTCCTCATGAATCATGACTATATCGGCACGGCACTTACATATTTCTGAACAGTGACGGTGCACACAAACATGAGCACTGTACACGCGCGATAAGCGATTGTTTTTTTTCACTCACTGTCGTCTCTCCATAGACCTGCAGAGCTGCCATGGAAGCACTACTTCCGTTGATGGTACGACGCGAAGCACTTGAAGCAGATGGCTACGTCACACTTCACACACCGTTTTGTCGACCGCAGCTTGCAGCTCTCCAGCTGACATTGGCGACGGCCGTTCAGGGGTGCGGGAAGATGACCCACTCCATCATACCGCAGGCTGACTGGGATGTTGGCTGGCAGCGACCGAGCACTGCAGCCTCTCTCGCTGGCTGCCGCTCTCAGGTAGGTGACAGCGATCTCTCGGCGGAAGTTGAGAAGCGTCAGCTGCTTGCCACCGGTGACTGCTGTTTTGTGAAGTACATGGCTGTTGACTACAGCCATATCCAGCACCCTGGTGATGAGGCACCAATACCACTTCTTGCCTCGGATGGACACCGCATAGGCTCCCAGGAGCTGATCATGGAGGTCGACTCCACCCATGCCGGCGTTGTATGTCTTCAACACCTTGGGCTGCGGTACCGGCAGACGTTTTTTGGCTGCGCGGTCGTACCGGGTGGCGGATGAGGGCGGGTCGGCTGCGTCGTAATTTGTCATCACGTTGACGACCTTATTATCGTGCCATCTGACCAGCAGCACCTCTGAGGTTCGGTCGAACCGCTGTTCGTATGAGCCACGTTTTGTTTTGCCCATTTCTTTTGCTGAGGTGACGGGGCACTTATCCAAGCGGTTTTCCCTCACAGTGCCTGTGGCACGGATGCCGCGACCTTTTAGCTCCTCGAGCAGAGTCCTGGAGGTGAATAGATTATCAAAAAACACCTCGTGGCCGTTGGGATCAGATACCACGCTGATCATATCCAGCACCACTCTGGTCCCCAGCGGCTGGTCGCGTAGCTCAGGGCGTTGGTCCTTTCCACAGTAGAGGTCAAATTTGTGGCAGTAGCCGTCACTGCCACAAATCGCCCACAGCTTATAGCCGAAGCGGATTGGTTTGCCACGGATGAACTGCTTCAGGCTGTTGTGGCCGTAGTACCGAACGATCATTTCGTCCACTGACAGTTTCTCCTGGAAGATACCGTACTGCTGAAAGGAACGGTTGATGATATCCAGGAGTGGACGGACCTTGAAGCCCCGGTCTGTGTTGTCAGGGGTCATTTTTGCATTGTCCTGCAGATGAAGGTAGGACTTTATCTTCATATACCTGGACCTAGGCATGGCGTCGCGGACGATGGGATGTTTCAGGTCTTTGTCCTCAGACCAGTACATCCGCTCGCTGGGAAGAGCACAGTATCCGGAATAAAGAAGTATTCCGAGAAACGCCTTCAGCTCCCCGTCCGACAGCGAGAACAGCGGGTCGTTCTTGACGTCCTTGGCGTACCGAAGCGTTTCCACCTGTATGAGATGAAACACTTCCGGCGTGAAAATCTTTTCGAAAATTTCCACAGCCGTGTTGTCCCCCAGCTCATCGGCGATCTTCTCGCAGTTTTCTTTCGGCGTTTTCGACGGCTCCTGCCACCCGGTGTACTGTGGCTGCGTGTTGCACCACACTGGCACGCTCTTATCCACACGACGTTTTTTTGAGGGTGCTGACTGAGCGCTGTTATCCGCCACAGATCGTCGGAAATGCACTTCTACATTACCGGGTACGTCACTAACTTCCGCTACACCTGTGTCCTCGTCGTTTCCTTCGTCCTCGTCACTGCCGTCCGGCGGAATATTCACCATCTCTACGTCACCGTCGGTTGGCTCCATCTCGCTCATCACCATCTCCACCGCCTCTTCCACGGTCAGAAATCGCACCCTCGGCATGTTGACGAATTCTAACAACTTAACACCTCGAATCGCAAAATGACCAGCACGCCTGTCACGACCAGTGACAGGAAACACTGACCCTTCCTCGTTTCGCGCGTCGCGCCCGTGATCTCTGTCCGCGCGCGGGCGGCCCCCCAGCTGGTGCGGGCGGGTGAGCACTGAGCACACGCCCGGGGAGTCAAAATTGGTCGATCAAAATTTAGCGGTTACTGGGAGCCACGAATAAGGAAATAAGTGAAAACGGTTGATATGACGGAGTACAACGTGCATTTGTCTTGCATTGGACACACTTTATCTGGCCATAATATAGGTTGATGGTCAAAATGTCTAGCCTGGATAGATCCAATGTCGTGGTGTCGAAAAATCGCCAACTTTGACACCCTGCCAAATCCATTTCCGGTAGCCGGCATTGCTCGGGACGCAATGTTTATTTTAGACGTCCCTTCCCGTAGTCCAGACAGTCTGGAAAAGCAATCGGTTGAAACACGTGGGTTGTACAGCCCTTCGAACGCAACGACCATTTTTGACGCGCTGGGCGGTAATGGGTTAACAAATGATGGTATGAAAGTAATATTTACAAATCAAAACGATCGATAATATAATAGTTATTCGGTATTCACTTTAATAAAAGTCGGTTTCCGTCGTTGCGATTACAGCGACACCTGCAGTGTTATGGTGGCGCCATCTGCATGGAATGAATTCAATTTCAGGATTCTCCAGGAGATCATCCACTGTTCTCAACAGGTGACTGCTAAAACATCCCGCGGGTTCGATCCTCGATCGCGACGGACTTTTATAATTCGTTGACTGCCTGATGGTCTCAGAGACATTAAATTGTCAGCTGGAGACATATTTACTCTCAACAACCAACGCAGAGACCATGTAGATGTATCAGGCGAGACCATCCACTGAAAGGTCTCGAAATGGAAACCGTGCAGGTTTCTCATGGAAGATCATTCAGCAAAAGTTCTCAAAAGTGTTTCGGAGTGAAACACTTTTGAGACCTGTGCGCCAGATCCGACCTGCAGGTCGGATCTGGTCGGTGGTTGTGTGGGTGTTTGGAGTGTGCTCAACATAACTTCTACCGCGGCCGGTCCCGCGGGGGTGCAATTCTCTGCCGTCTAAATGTCCGGTTTTGAATATACACTCCCGGGAAACGTGTGCAGCGAGTTATGTTGATGTACCTGGCCTCTATCTCAGGAATGGAGCACACTCCAGATCAGATCTGATGTGCCCAGATCGGATCTAGTTGGTGGTAGTGTGGGTGTTCTGAGTGCGCTCACCATAACTCTGCCGCGGCCGGTCCCACGGGGATGCAATTCTCTGCCGTCTATGACGATATTGAATATCACTCCCGGGGAATGTGTGCAGCGAGTTATGTTGTATGTATCTCAGGAATGGAGCACACTCAGCAATGTGTGCAGTGATGTGGTATTGTGGGTCGGTGCGATGCCGTGAGTGAGAGCCTAATTGCACTACCCGGCCCTTGCACTGACCAAGGGCCAAGCAATGAGGGTGTGGGGGTGTGATATCAAGTGTTTAGGTGACGCCTGACGGCCAGAAGCTCCCTGGGCCTGGGGATAAAATATAATAATAGTAAAATACAAAAATGATATAAAATAAAATATTATAAAGTAGAATAAGTAGAAATGTGTAGTGATCTAATGTGTAGTGTATTCCGCCGGGAAAAGTCCTAATTAATAATAATAAAAAAACGGAGCCTAGCCAAGGGGAAAACCTGTGCGTTTTTGCCCAACTGCACAGTAAAATCCCATATTATTACGTTATATAAATAGTTATAATCTTGTTGTATGTAGAAATTATAAAGAAGTGTGAGTACATCAGGATGGGAGTCACCAAGTAGGATAGAAAGTGTTAGGGGCAGCCGATTAGCAGCTGTTTAACGTAATATTGGTTGTCGTGCTGTGTGATATAATGGGCATGTGAGGAGGAAGTGTTTGATTGTGTAGCGTGTGTGACATCTGTGACATATGGGTGGTGGTTCTTGAGCTGTGATGTATGAGTGTGTGATTTTGGTGTGGCCTAACCTAAGCCGAGCAATAATAGTTTATTTTAAACGAGTATGTTGATTTGATGACGGCCAGTGCGCGAGAACAGGTTTAATAGGGTATAGATGAAAATGGGCAATGTGGTCCCAGTCGCGCTGGAGAAATGCTACACTCACAAAAAAATCAACACCCGCGCAGGGTGTCGACACCCCTAGCCCGTGTGATGCCCACACAACCTAAACTACGTCGCCTGGAAGGTGTTTTGTTTAGAACTCAGGGAGGTGTACCGGAACAACCGTGATCGCCGCTGCATGGGGTGTATAGGTTTAACGGAACACCCTTGATAACCGCTGCATGGGGTGTCGAGGTGTCGCAATACGCATGCGTGGGGTGTCGATTGACGCCTCAGCCGGGCGTATTGTGGGAGTTCGTTTACCATTGTGAGAGTCGTAACGTCACCGCTGCATGGGGTGTCGAGGTGTCGCAATACTCATGCGGGGGGTGTCGATTGAAGCCTCAGCCGGGCGTATTGCAGGAGTTCGTTCACCACTGGGAGAGGTGTAACGGTCGCCGCTGCTTGGGGTATCGTGACGCAGACGCATGGCCGCCGGCCGCATATTGAGTGACCTGCACACGCCTATGATTTTCGAACTTTTCAAAGTCACCTCCATATATCAATTTCCAATTCAATCTCTATCGATTCCCATTGGTTGTGTTAAAATCGGTTGATAAACATGACAGCTGTGTTGGATCACAAATACTACTAAAGTTTGTAGTTTTGCCCCCCTGTTGCCCCCTATCAAATATTTATATTTTTGTGTTATTTAGAAATGTAGATCGTGTTGAGGGGAACCAAACGCCGTTTCATTTTTGAAAATCGGACGGGTAGATCTCGAGATCTCCGGGGGGCGGAATCCCCCCCCCCTGTTACAAATAGGGGTAGCCAGGAGCCTGTTACAAATAGGGTTAACCCTCGCCCTACGGGGGGGCCTGACAAGCCCCCCCCCCCCCCTGAGGTTTTTCTTGAATAACTTTTACACATGCGATGCATCTTGCTGAAATTGTTGGTAGCTGAGTTTTCAGCAATTATACGTAGGCTGTACAATTTTTGTTGAAATTGGTGGAGAAATTTGGGAAATAATAACGTTTTGATGACGTCATGTTGGTAAAAAAATATCGTACAAAATAGAGTTTTAAAGAAAATTTCAAACGCAATTCACCAAAGATACAAAATGGCATTCTCTTTAAAATGGCAATCTCAGATTTTCAAAATTTTGGTTTTTTTACCCCTAAAATAAAATAAGAAACTGATTTTTTGGGGAAAAATCCCCTCAAAATAAATTTTTCAAAGATATTAGAAAAACCGGAATATATGTGACAGAACTGAGTATGAAAAATACTCATACCAAATGTCAAAGCAATATCTTTATTTCTGACTGAGTGACTCCCTAAGTGTAAGAAACTGATGACGTCATTTTAAAAATAACTTTTTTGACTTTTTTTTGACAAGATACGAACAAATAATTACCTCTTCTGTATCTCTGAGCCAAAACTGGTCTAGGAACTTGCCTTTTTATTTACATTTATCAATTTCTAATTTTGAGGTTTTCTGAAGAGCAAAATCGCTGTTCTGGACGTGGTAAATCCGAGGTCATTCACTTGACCTGGAAGGTCATCCGTTGACCTCAAACCTAAAAGTCGCATACTGTTAGTTTCCTCTCATGACAGGCAACATGCTGGTACTCACCGCATTGCTCTAAGTTGCATGGCCTGGAAGTTAACAGAGGGGGCCTGTCAGCCCCCCCCCCCGTAGGGCGAAGGTGAAAAAAGTTCCGGTAGGGCGAGGGTTAAGGGATGTGCAGAATTGTGGATGGAAGATCGTGCAAACAGAGAAGCCCGATAATCGGTACAAATGACAGCCTGGCTGATGGCGCGGTGTTGAATGTGGCGGATTGCAGATAGAATGACAACTAGTTCACGTGTGTGAAGAAAGCGACAGATTCACATTCACATTCAGCGACAGATTCGCGGACCCCTCAGAATCATCTACAACTCTACAGAAAGATAGACAAGAGCATGTAAATCAACATGGTGAAATCTTTTTCACCCTACATATGATAGTTTGGCGTCTAAACTAAAAATAGAGTTCGCCAGCGACATATTCGAGTTTTGGCGGACCCCTTCGATTTTCATGAAAATCGGTGTCCAGATGGAGTTTTAAGCGTTAATGAACGTGGTGAAATCCGTTCCACCCTACATATGACAGTTTAGCGTCTAAACGCCAAATAGAGTATTTGAGTTTTGGCGGACCCCTTCGAATTCCATTAAAATCAATGTCCAGATAGAGCTTCAGGCGTAGATTAACATGGTTAAATCCGTTTCACCCCACATATGATAGTTTGGCATCTAGTCGCCAATAGAGTCCACCAACGACAGATTCGAATTTTGGCGGACCCCTTCGAATTCCATGAAAATAAATGTCCAAATAGAGTATCAGGCGTAGAATAACTTACCGTTTCACCCTAAATATGATAGTTTGGCATATAGACGCCAATAGAGTCCGCCAGCGACAGATTCGAATTTTGGCGGACCCCTTCGAATTCCATTAAAATCAATGTCCAGATAGAGCTTCAGGCGTAGATTAACTTGGTTAAATCCGTTTCACCCTTCATATGATAGTTTGGCATCTAGACGCCAATAGAGTCAACCAGCGACAAATTCGAATTTTGGCGGACCCTTTCGAATTCCATGAAAATCAATGTCCAGATAGAGTATCAGGCGTAGAATAACTTCGTGAAAACCGTTTCACCCTACATATCATAGTTTGGCATATAGACGCCAATAGAGTCCGCCAGCGACAGATTCGAATTCTGGCGGACCCCTTCGAATTCCATGAAAATAAATGTCCAGATAGAGCTTCAGGCGTAGATTAACATGGTTAAATCCGTTTCACCCTACATATGATAGTTTGGCATCTAGACGCCAATAGAGTCCGCCAGCGACAGATTCGAATTTTGGCGGACCCCTTCGAATTCTATTAAAATCAATGGCCAGATAGAGCTTCAGGCGTAGATTAACATGGTTAAATCCGTTTCACCCTACATATGATAGTTTGGCATCTAGACGCCAATAGAGTCCACCAGCGACAGATTCGAATTTTGGCGGACCCCTTCGAATTCCATGAAAATAAATGTCCAAATAGAGTATCAGGCGTAGAATAACTTACCGTTTCACCCTACATATGATAGTTTGGCATATAGACGCCAATAGAGTCCGCCAGCGACAGATTCGAATTTTGGCGGACCCCTTCGAATTCCATTAAAATAAATGTCCAGATAGAGCTTCAGGCGTAGATTAACATGGTTAAATCCGTTTCACCCCACATATGATAGTTTTGCATCTAGTCGCCAATAGAGTCCACCAGCGACAGATTCGAATTTTGGCGAACCCCTTCGAATTCCATGAAAATAAATGTCCAGATAGAGTATCAGGCGTAGAATAACTTCGTGAAAAACCGTTTCACCCTACATATGATAGTTTGGCATATAGACGCCAATAGAGTCCGCCAGCGACAGATTCGAATTTTGGCGGACCCCTTCGAATTCCATTAAAATCAATGTCCAGATAGAGTTTCAGGCGTAGATTAATTTGGTTAAATCCGTTTCACCCTTCATATGATAGTTTGGCATCTAGACGCCAATAGAGTCAACCAGCGACAAATTCGAATTTTGGCGGACCCTTTCGAATTCCATGAAAATCAATGTCCAGATAGAGTATCAGGCGTAGAATAACTTCGTGAAAACCGTTTCACCCTACATATCATAGTTTGGCATATAGACGCCAATAGAGTCCGCCAGCGACAGATTCGAATTCTGGCGGACCCCTTCGAATTCCATGAAAATCAATGTCCAGATAGAGCTTCAGGCGTAGATTAACATGGTTAAATCCGTTTCACCCTACATATGATAGTTTGGCATCTAGACGCCAATAGAGTCCACCAGCGACAGATTCGAATTCTGGCGGACCCCTTCGAATTCCATGAAAATCAATGTCCAGATAGAGTATCAGGCGTAGAATAACTTCGTGAAACCGTTTCACCCTACATATGATAGTTTGGCATATAGACGCCAATAGAGTCCGCCAGCGACAGATTCGAATTTTGGCGGACCCCTTCGAATTCTATTAACATCAATGGCCAGATAGAGCTTCAGGCGTAGATTAACATGGTTAAATCCGTTTCACCCTACATATGATAGTTTGGCATCTAGACGCCAATAGAGTCCACCAGCGACAGATTCGAATTTTGGCGGACCCCTTCGAATTCCATGAAAATAAATGTCCAAATAGAGTATCAGGCGTAGAATAACTTCGTGAAACCGTTTCACCCTACATATGATAGTTTGGCATATAGACGCCAATAGAGTCCGCCAGCGACAGATTCGAATTTTGGCGGACCCCTTCGAATTCTATTAACATCAATGTCCAGATAGAGCTTCAGGCGTAGATTAACATGGTTAAATCCGTTTCACCCCACATATGATAGTTTGGCATCTAGTCGCCAATAGAGTCCACCAGCGACAGATTCGAATTTTGGCGAACCCCTTCGAATTCCATGAAAATAAATGTCCAGATAGAGTATCAGGCGTAGAATAACTTCGTGAAAAACCGTTTCACCCTACATATGATAGTTTGGCATATAGACGCCAATAGAGTCCGCCAGCGACAGATTCGAATTTTGGCGGACCCCTTCGAATTCCATTAAAATCAATGTCCAGATAGAGCTTCAGGCGTAGATTAACTTGGTTAAATCCGTTTCACCCTTCATATGATAGTTTGGCATCTAGACGCCAATAGAGTCAACCAGCGACAAATTCGAATTTTGGCGGACCCTTTCGAATTCCATGAAAATCAATGTCTAGATAGAGTATCAGGCGTAGAATAACTTCGTGAAAACCGTTTCACCCTACATATCATAGTTTGGCATATAGACGCCAATAGAGTCCGCCAGCGACAGATTCGAATTCTGGCGGACCCCTTCGAATTCCATGAAAATAAATGTCCAGATAGAGCTTCAGGCGTAGATTAACATGGTTAAATCCGTTTCACCCTACATATGATAGTTTGGCATCTAGACGCCAATAGAGTCCACCAGCGACAGATTCGAATTCTGGCGGACCCCTTCGAATTCCATGAAAATCAATGTCCAGATAGAGTATCAGGCGTAGAATAACTTCTTGAAACCGTTTCACCCTACATATGATAGTTTGGCATATAGACGCCAATAGAGTCCGCCAGCGACAGATTCGAATTTTGGCGGACCCCTTCGAATTCTATTAAAATCAATGGCCAGATAGAGCTTCAGGCGTAGATTAACATGGTTAAATCCGTTTCACCCTACATATGATAGTTTGGCATCTAGACGCCAATAGAGTCCACCAGCGACAGATTCGAATTTTGGCGGACCCCTTCGAATTCCATGAAAATAAATGTCCAAATAGAGTATCAGGCGTAGAATAACTTACCGTTTCACCCTACATATGATAGTTTGGCATATAGACGCCAATAGAGTCCGCCAGCGACAGATTCGAATTTTGGCGGACCCCTTCGAATTCCATTAAAATAAATGTCCAGATAGAGCTTCAGGCGTAGATTAACATGGTTAAATCCGTTTCACCCTACATATGATAGTTTGGCATCTAGACGCCAATAGAGTCTACCAGCGACAAATTCGAATTTTGGCGGACCCCTTCGAATTCCATGAAAATAAATGTCCAGATATAGTATCAGGCGTAGAATAACTTCGTGAAAACCGTTTCACCCTACATATGATAGTTTGGCATCTAGACGCCAATAGAGTCCACCAGCGACATATTCGAATTTTGACGGACCCCTTCGAATTCTATGAAAATAAATGTCCAACTAGAGCTTCAGGCGTAGATTAACATGGTTTAATCCGTTTCACCCTACATATGATAGTTTGGCATATAGACGCCAATAGAGTTACCAGCGACAGATTCGAATTTTGGCGGACCCCTTCGAATTCCATGAAAATCAATGTCCAGATAGAGTATCAGGCGTAGAATAACATCGTGAAAACCGTTTCACCATACATATGATAGTTTGGCATATAGACGCCAATAGAGTCCGCCAGCGACAGATTCGAATTTTGGCGGACCCCTTCGAATTCCATGAAAATCAATGTCCAGATAGAGCTTCAGACGTAGATTAACATGGTTAAATCCGTTTCACCCTACATATGATAGTTTGGCATCTAGACACCAATAGAGTCCACCAGCGACAGATTCGAGTTTTGGCGGACCCCTTCGAATTCCATGAAAATCAATGTCCAGATAGAGCTTCAGGCGTAGATTAACATGGTTAAATCCGTTTCAACCTACATATGATAGTTTGGCATCTAGACGCCAATAGATTCCACGAGCGACAGATTCGCATTTTGGCGGACCCCTTCGAATTCCATGAAAATCAATGTCCTGATAGAGCTTCAGGCGTAAATTAACATGGTTAAATCTGTTTCACCCTACATTTGATAGTTTGGCATCTAGACGCCAATAGAGTCCACCAGCGACATATTCGAATTTTGGCGGACCCCTGCGAATTCCATGAAAATCAATTTCCAGATAGAGTATCAGGCGTAGAATAACATCGTGAAGACCGTATCACCCTACATATGATAGTTTGTCATATAGACGCCAATAGAGTCCGCCTGCGACATATTCGAATTTTGGCGGACCCCTTCGAATTCCATGAAAATCAATGTCCAGATAGAGTATCAGGCGTAGAATAACATCGTGAAATCCGTATCACCCTACATATGATAGTTTGGCATATAGACGCCAATAGAGTCCTCCAGCGACAGATTCGAATTTTGGCGGACCCCTTCGAATTCAATGAAAATCAATGTCCAGATAGAGTATCAGGCGTAGATTAAAATGGTTAAATCCGTTTCACCCTACATATGATCATGGAATTCGAAGGGGTCCGCCAAAATTCGAATCTGTCGCTGGCTGACTCTATTGGCGTCTATATGCCAAAGATATGTAGGTTGATACGGATTTCGCTATATTAATTTACGCATAAAGCTCTATCTGGACACCGATTTTCATGGAATTCAAAGGGGTCCGTCAAAATTCGAATCTGTCGCTGGCGGACTCTATTGGCGTCTAGATGCCAAACTATCATATGTAGGGTGATACGGATTTCACGATGTTATTCTACGCCTGATACTCTATCTGGAAATTGATTTTCATGGAATTCGCAGGGGTCCACCAAAATTCGAATATGTCGCTGGTGGACTCTATTGGCGTCTAGATGCCAAACTATCATATGTAGGGTGAAGCGGATTTAACCATCTTAATCTACGCCTGAAGCTCTATCTGGACATTGATGTTCATGGAATTCGAAGGGGTCTGCCAAAATTCGAATCTGTCGCTGGCGACTATTGGCGTCTATATGCCAAACTATTATATGTAGGTTGATACGGATTTCACGATGTTATTATACGCCTGATACTCTATCTGGAAATTGATTTTCATGGAATTCGCAGGGGTCCGCCAAAATTCGAATCTGTCGCTGGTGGACTCTATTGGCGTCTAGATGCCAAACTATCATATGCAGGGTGAAACGGATTTAACCATGTTAATCTACGCCTGAAGCTCTATCTGGACATTTATTTTCATGGAATTCGAAGGGGTTCGCCAAAATTCGAATCTGTCACTGGTGGACTCTATTGGCGTCTAGATGCCAAACTATCATATGTAGGGTGAAACGGATGTATCATGTTAATCTACGCCTGAAGCTCTATCTGGACATTGATTTTCATGGAATTCGAAGGGGTCCGCCAAAATTCGAATATGTCGCTGGCGGACCCTATTGGCGTTTATATGCCAAACTATCATATGCAGGGTGAAACGGTTTTCATGATGTTATTCTACGCCTGATACTCTATCTGGACATTGATTTTCATGGAATTCGAAGGGGTCCGCCAAAATTCGAATCTGTCGCTGGAGGCGAACTATTGGCGTCTATATGCCAAACTATCATATGTAGGGTGATACGGATTGCACGATCTTATTCTACGCCTGATACTCTATCTGGACTTTTATTTTCATGGAATTCGAAGGGGTCCGCCAAAATTCGAATATGTCGCTGGTGGACTCTATTGGCGTCTAGATGCCAAACTATCATATGTAGGGTGAAACGGATTTAGCCATATTAATCTACGCCTAAAGCTCTATCTGTACATTGATTTTCATGGAATTCAAAGGGGTCCGCCAAAATTCGAATCTGTCGCTGGAGGACTCTATTGGCGTCTATATGCCAAACTATCATATGTAGGGTGATACGGATTTCACGATGTTATTTTACGCCTGATACTCTATCTGGACTTTTATTTTCATGGAATTCGAAGGGGTCCGCCAAAATTCGAATCTGTCGCTGGTGGACTCTATTGGCGTCTAGATGCCAAACTATCAAATGTAGGGTGAAACGGATTTAGCCATGTTAATCTACGCCTGAAGCTCTATCTGGACATTGATTTTCATGGAATTCGAAGGGGTCCGCCGAAATTCGAATCTGTCGCTGGCGGACTCTATTGGCGTCTATATGCCAAACTATCATATGTAGGGTGAAACGGTTTTCACGAAGTTATTCTACGCCTGATAATCTATCTGGACATTGATTTTCATGGAATTCGAAGGGGTCCGCCAAAATTCGAATCTGTCGCTGGTGGACTCTATTGGCGTCTAGATGCCAAACTATCATATGTAGGGTGAAACGGATTTAACCATGTTAATCTACGCCTGAAGCTCTTCTGGACATTGATTTTAATGGAATTCGAAGGGGTCCGCCAAAATTCAAAAACTCTACTTGGCGTCTAGACGCTAAACTGTAATATGTAGGGTGGAACGGATTTCACCACGTTCATTAACGCTTAAAACTCCATCTGGAAACCGATTTTCATGAAAATCGAAGGGGTCCGCCAAAACTCGAATATGTCGCTGGCGAACTCTATTTTTAGTTTAGACGCCAAACTATCATATGTAGGGTGAAAAAGATTTCACCATGTTGATTTACATGCTCTTGTCTATCTTTCTTTAGTGTTGTAGATGATTCTGAGGGGTCCGCGAATCTGTCGTTGAATGTGAATGTGAATCTGTCGCTGTCTTCACACACGTAACTAGTTCAGTGGAGTAAACTGAATGATGGTCAGAAAGACGATATTTAAATACAAAGTTATTTACTGTGAAGGCGGCTCCCGTGCGACGATCGGCACGCGATCCGTCTGTATAAATGAATGTGTAATCGGGGTACATGTCTTTAAATTCTAGGAACATTGATTGAATATCAGCAAGGTGAGTGTCTGGTTTAGATGTAGAGAAAAGTAAATTGGTGTCGACCGAGCGGTATATCCGAAATGGAGTGAGGCTTGGGGCAAGCAAGATTGATGGAGGTGTTAAGTTGTAAATTTTGAGGGCGTGCTCGATACGAATGCTGATTGTGGCGTTTCAGTTCCGAGCGTTTGTGAGGATTCTGTTTGTGGGGAGATGTGTTAGTATGTGGTATGTTGGATGTGAAGGACGGGAGGCGGCGCGCACGTAGAAGCGGAACAGCTGGTACGAGCGGCGTCGTGCGAGTGGTGGGATGTTTGTGTCTGTGTTGAGGTTTATTGTGGGTTTCGTGCGGAGGGCTCCGGGGGCAATTCGTAGGGCAGTGTTTTGCATTGTTTCGATTCGTGCAATGTGGGTTGAGGATATTTCGTCAAACAGAGAAGAATAAAAAATTATAGTCCAGTATGGGACGAATCAGGGATGTATACAGGCGGAGTAGGGTGCGCCGGTTAGCACCCCACTCTCGCCCTGATATACATTTTAATATATTTAGACGGCGGGAGCAACGTTGTTTAATATCAGCGAAATGAGCAGTGAAATTGAGGCGTCTGTCTAGCGTGATGCCCAAGTACTTAAAGGTTTTGACTACAGGGATATATTCGTTATTTAAGGTTAAAGGGGTTCTGAGCAATATATATCGGGGTTGTTTAGAAAAGATGAGGCAGGCTGATTTAGCAGGGGAGATCTGTAATCCCCACTGGAGACACCAGTCAGGGGCGTGGGAACTATTTTCAAGTTGGGGGGCGAACTTCTTTTGGCAGATCTGAGGCAAAAATGATAGCTAAAAGGAGCGATACATTGTAGTCACCCGTATATATTGAAGCTAATAGGTTTGCCCTATTAAAAAGGTAGCTCATTTTGCCAAAAAATATAACTAGCAAATAACTGGTGGACATCAGGCAGACAGTGCGTATCGGCACTTGAGTTAAAACAAAAAATGCACGGAACTGGAGCACAAGCTGGGTCTAAATTCATAGACAAAGTGCCGAACTACCGAATATGAGCAATGAGCATACCATCGGGGTCTTGTATGCTTAGCATTTGGTATTTACCAATCGTGTGAGAAGCACCGGTGGGATTTTTCGTCAACTTAGATGAATTTAAATTTGACCTTGCCTACATGGCCCTGCCGGGCCGCACTATTCAGAAGCTTAGAACTTTGGCACTCTCACCCAATTGCAGTCGGGTCTCTGCCATTCGATAGCCCAATTAAATGTATTTATTTATTTCATGGATCCATGCATATCACCAACGGGCTCAGACACCCACTGCCAGGTGAAGTTGTCAGGTAAAATTAAATATTATATTTTTGGTATGTTGCCTTCTGACATGGGTGGTAGCGTGACCAGGGGCGTAGCCAATGGGCTGTTCGCCAACCTGCTCTGCTCGCAAACGGCCCGAGGGCCCCCTCAGACCTGGCAAGGGCCCTCTCAGACCAACCGAGGGCTTTCTCAGACCAGACTAGGTCAGTTTCTTTCAGGACTGGGAAGGCCCTTTCAGACTGGAGGTGCCCTCTCAAGACTGGAAAGGGCCCTCTCAAACCGATATAGGGCCCTCAGATGCCTAGTAGGGACCCCTTCAGACCGGCTTAGAGCCCTTTGAGGCGTGGTGCGGGCCCTCTCAAATCAGCGAAGAGACCTTTTAACCCGCGCGGCGCTGAGGTCTCCAGCAGATTGCGCGGCGCTGGGGAGGGTAAATTTTACCCCTCCCCATATCTTCCGAACCAATAACTGCAGCGAAGCGCGCAAGGAGACGATTGAAAGCTCTCAGTGAGAATAATCTAACACATACTCGAAATTCTTTAAATAAGGTCACATCAGGTCAGGTCAGGTCAAATGTAAAAATTGAGGTATTTGGGTTTTTGGGCCATACTTTCCAGCCAAAGCCTTGGATTGCGACCATTATCTCACAAAGTGCTCTCAAATGTATAATGCATCTTCCGCATAAGCAAAAGTGAAATTGTAAGCAAATTATCAGTAGGGGTCACGAAGGGTCACATGTCTACGAAGGCCATGCGACACATGTTGTATAGGTTATTTTGCACGTAGATTTCGATAGTAGCAGCTATTTTTACAGCCTGACCCCATATATAGTATAGGCCTCAGGTCAAGGTCGGGTCACAATAAGGACAACCTTTGAAAAATGATTCATCTAAATAAAAAGGCATGTTTCTAGACCACATTTGTCTCAGAAAAGCAGCGGTGGCATTTATTTGTTTGTATCTGGTCACTAAAAGCAAAAACATAACTTCAAAAAATGACGTCATGAGTTACATATAGTTAGGGCACCATAAGTCAGTCAAAAATATATATATTGCTTTGAAATTTGGTTTGGGTATCTCTATACTTGGTCCTCTACAATGTCTTCCTTTTTTAATATCTTCGGAAAAACTTTTGTGGAAATTCTTCCGATAAAAATATTTTCCCCATTTTTTTGGGTCCAAAACTCAAAATTTCGAAAATCCGAGATTGATATTTGGAAGATAATGTTATGTTTCTTCTTTTGACGTTTTGTATTTGTGATTTGCATCAAAACTCTATTGTTTACGATTTGTCGAACATTTAACGTTTTCCCACCAAAAATGGCATGACATGACGTCACTAAAACGTCATTATCTCCCAAACTTCGTCACCAATTCCAATCAAATTTTGACAGGTGACGTATAATTGATACAGCATCAGGTACCAGTAGTTTAGTTTCGACATCTGTTATATGTTTCAAGTTATTGAGAAAATCCGGAAGGGGGGGTAAAATTTGCCCTCCCCTTCCCCAGCGCCGCGCGGGTTAAGGCTGGGAAGGACCAACTCAGACCGACGTATGGCCCCTTCAAGCTCAGAAAGGGGCCTTTCAGACCTAGAAATTATCCTTTTAACCGGCATAAGCCACCCCCTAAGGTTTGGTATGGGCTCTCTTAGCGGGCGTAGGGACCATAGGTCTTGCAAGGGCCTTCTCAAACTACCCTTGGGCCCTCTCAGGATTGGCAAGGGCTCTCTCGGACCTGCGTAAGGCCCCTGAGGCCTAGCAAGGGCTATGTGAAGCAGGCGTAGGACCCTTTCATGCCTGGCAAAGGCCTTCTCAGACTGGCGTTGGGCCCCTCCAAAGCTTGGCGAGGGCCCTCTTAATCGGGTGTAGGGCCCTCTCAGACCTGGAAAAGGCCCTTCCAAGCCATCCAGGATCCCCTCAGGAGTGGTAAATGATCTCTCAGGCCGAGCAAGGGCCCTCTCAGACCTGAAAAGGACCCTCTCAAACCGGCGTAGGACCCTCTCAAGCCCAGCAAAGGCCCACTCAGACCTTTCAGACTTACGTAGAGCCTCTGTGGCCTGTCAAGGGCCCTCTAAAGCGGGCGTATGGTCCTTTCAAGCCTGGTAAGCGCCCTCTCAGACCGATTTTAATGAACGACTGTCGGTAGTTTTTCACGTAACGAAAATTAAGTCACTATGCATATACGGATGAACGCAAGTGCGGACCATCATTGCGTATATTAGACTTCGAGCTTATGCAAAAGCGCCTGTTCTCGCATTTCAATCACCTGCGGAGATGGGGTGGGGTGCGGGGGGGGGGGGGAGGGGCAAAGCTGAAACACTCTCCTATCACCATCTTTGTTCCTCAAAACACATTCAAATTTCCGTCGGCAATGCCGTTCATCTAATTCAGAATTAAAAGATCATGTAAAAATCGGGCGGATTTCCGCCACCTAGGTCCAAAGTTGGGGGGCGTCGCCCCCCCCCCCCCCCTGCTCCAGGTGCAAAGTTGCGGGGGCGAGCTGCCCCCACTGTCAGTAGCTCCCACGTCATGGCTCCCACGTCCCTGACACCAGTCGTTAATATGATTAAGGGCGAGTTGAATGATTTGATTGGCGTGATCGACGCTAGGATGGGAGATCCAGACCGCTAAGTCGTCTGCATAAAGTGAGTATTTAAGTTGGAGGGAAATGTTGTGAAGTTCGCGAAAAACGTCGTTAATTAAGACTAAGAGGAGGGTTGGTGAGATTACGCATCCATGCGGGACACCGTGCTGCTGAGCCTCTGGTGCCGAACAGGTGTTTCCGCAGCGGACCGAGACAGATCGTTCTGTTAAAAAGTTTTTGATGAACGTGGCTAGACGACCACGTATGCCTATTTTATGTAGTTAAATTAGCAAGGCAGAATGCTGTACTTTATCAAAGGCGGCTTTAATATCGAGGAAAAGGGCTACTGTGACGTATTTTGATTGGAAACCGCGCTGTGTTGAGTCGATTAAGGAGACAAGACTGTCCGCTGTAGAGCGTCCAGGGCGAAAGCCGTTTTGATGGGGTGGTAGGGAATTATTAGTTTATAAATACACCCTGAGTCGTTCATCGACCATTCGTTCCAAATGTTTGCATGCACAGCTTGAAAGAGAGATAGGGTAACTGGCGAGATCGGATTGTGGTTTGCGGGGTTTTAAGATTGGGATGAGTGTACTAGAGCGACAGGTAGCCGGAAAAGTTCCGTCCTCCCATAGCTGATTTAGGCCAGAGAGAAGGTTAACAAGCCTCAGTAAGTTTTTTTGTTGAAAAATTGGTATGCCTGCTGGTCCGGGTCGACAGAAGTGTTGCCACATTTGCTGATGACAAGATGTTGCTCGTACTTAGTGAATAGGTGATTGTAATGTTCTGTGTTGGCGGAGTGAAAGTGACATGTAGCGAGGGTAGTGTTGAGAGTGTTGTGTAACTGTTCCGTGCACTGGTTGTGTGCTGAGACGCGAGCGTAGTGGGCTGCAAACTGAGTCGCAACGTCGAGTGGTGTACTGTAGTTGATTATGAATTACTAGGTGTGGTATTTTATCAAGTGGAGAACGTTTATTTGTAAAGCATTTGATCAGGGACAAAATTTTAGAGAGAGGGATGAAGTGATTAAAAGTGTCCGATAAATTTTCCCAACTATCTTTTTTAGCCTTAAGGATAAATTTCCGGGCTTGCAGGCGCGCTTTGCGCGCCTGCAAGCGTAATGCGACAGCGCGCTGGCAGTCGGCATTCCACCAGGGGGCGTGTTTACGTCCTTGAGGAGGGCGGGTGTCGGGATATGCTCGTGAGCAGAGGCTAGTATTGTATTTAAGAAAGTAGGGAGATCTAGTCTAGAATCATAAGAGTATTAATCAATGTGATTTTGAAAAGAAATCCAGTCCGCTCTGCGGAGATTCCAGCGCGGAAGGAAAATAAAATTGGTTTGTCCTGCGGAGACTTCAAGTTTAAGTGTATTGGGTAATGATCGCTGAAGAGTTTGGACATGTGCGGTGCATAATGTTGCTAGCTGTGGGGAAGCGAGGGCCAGATCAATTACCGAGTAATTGGCCTGTCCTGCTCTCGTGGAGAGGCATGTTGGTGTAGTGTCGTTGAGGAAGACAAGGTCGGTGATGGCCTACTCTACGCTACGTATGGTTTTTAGGTCAAAGCTACGCTACCGAATTACGTTACGTTGTATTTTGCTACGTTACCGATTACGCTATTTTTCGTTAAACGTAGCTTAGAATATATCGTACTACGATACAAAAGATACCAGGAAAATCAACAGAAAGTAACGGTGTTTTTTCGTTCATCGACATTTCTAACTTCCCTACCAACCAGCCGTCATGTATTTTTTCCGTGACAGACATTTGCGAAGACATTCGTAACACAGTCACAAAGCATCATCATTAGTGAAATATGTGGTGCAAAGGTCATAGCTAGCCTATATCCAGACACCTTTGATTGATTGTTGCTGGTGTATGGTACTTAACCAGACATTAACTGGCGCAGACATTCTTCTAACGACCATTGGCAATAGCATTAGATCAGAACCAATAAAGCTATCAAGCTCCCCAGTTTAACCAGCATTCACCAGCGAGTCACTGGGGGGGGGGGGGTTTAGCCCCCCTTAGGAATATTAGGAATATCTCAACAACTAATGCAGATATCGACGCCAAACTTTCAGTACCTTTCCGGGCATCATTTTTACACCTTTTGAGAGAGAAAAAATGAAAAAATTTCGTCAGAATTTCTTATCTCGAGATATAGTGAATTTAGTGACGTCACTAAACACGATTTTGACACCAAAATCAGCTAAACTTTGCCAGGCCGTTCAAATGCCGCCTTTGAAGCAAAATGCAATCGAAAAACGCTTAAAGGTAGAAAATTGCAAGGGCTACAAACCAGCCATCTCTAAATTTCAAAACAATTGGTTTTTGACCCCACAATTTTTTTTTACAAAATGCTCACAAAATCAAATTTTTCAAAGATATTGAAAAAAACGGAATATATGTCAGATAACGACATATGGGCAACTACCATACCAAATTTCAAAATGATATCATCCTTTTTGACTGACATGGCATATAAAGTATGGGTAAATCATGACGTCATATTTTGAAATTGCGTTTTCTGGCTTTTATTGACCAAATACAGACAAATAAATGCCAGCACTGTTTTTCTTAGATAAAACTGATATACAAACATGCTTGTTTCATTTCGATTTATCAATTTCAAATTTTGACCTTCAGTGACCTGAACTTGACCTGAACTTGACACTAACTTCACGTAAATGAAGTCAGGTGGTAAAAAGACTACCACTATCGAATTCTACGCTTAAAAGCATCCATAAAACATGTGCTGCATGACTTCGTAGATATTTTGTGTGTGGTGACCTTTGTGACCTGACCTTGACCTTGATCTTTTCAAACAATCTCACTTCAGCTCATGTGGGATATGTACACTCAGAAACACTTTTGAGAACTTTTGCTGAATGCTCTTCCCTGAGAAACCTGCACGGTTTCCATTTGGAGACCTTTCAGTGGATGGTCTCGTCTGATACATCTACATGGTCTCCGCGTTGGTTGTTGAGAGTAAATATGTCTCCAGCTGACAATTTTATGTCTCTGAGACCATCAGGCAGTCAACGAATTAGAAAAGTCTGTCGCGATCGAGGATCGAACCCGCGGGATGTTTTAGCAGTCACCTGTTGAGAACAGTGGATGATCTCCTGAGATAATCCTGAAATTGAATTCATTCCATGCAGATGGCGCCACCATAGCACTGCAGGTGTCGCTGTAATCGCAACGACGGAAATGGACTTTTATTAAAGTAAATACCGAATAACTATTATTTTTTCGATCGTTTTGATTTGTAAATATTACTTTCGTACCATCATTTGTTAACCAAACAATATTAATACATGGAAAGTCGGTAAGTATCAACCTCACCCAGCAATTGCCTTGGTTGGTACCGTCTTTTTGCTTGTTCTGGTATAAGCCACGCCGTAGCTCAGTGGTAGAGCGCTCGCTTGACATGTGAAGGGTCCCTGGTTCAATCCCGGCCGGCGCCGAGACGTTTTTCAGGCATTCTCAAGCAAAACTTAATAGTTCACGCTGAGAACCTTGACAAAAAAAGATAATCTTGAGACCAAAAGACCCCCTCGAAAGTTCTCGTAAAATGTGGCTCTCTGCAGAGACTAAATCGACCCCTGTATGGTCTCATAGAACTCTCAAGAGTCTCCGATGTCTGTCAGTGTATCATACCTTTGACAGCACTTTGGGTGATTATAGGCGTAATCGAAGGCCATGGATGGCAAGTATTGTCCATAAACTCAAATACCTCGATTTTTACGTTTGACTTGACCGTGACCTGACATGTGACCTTAATTTGATTTGTTTAAGTTTTCGTTAGGTTTATCTCATTGAGCGCTTTCGAATACCACCTAGCGCGTCCCGCTGGGATCATTGGTTATGAGGATACCAGGGGGGGCTACCCCCCACCCCCAGTGAGTCGTGTTACAGAATATAACCCAGTGACTGCCGGGTTAACTTATTCGCCCCTGTACCTCAGACGGCAGAGCGCTGGGCTTTAGATGGTAGACCTCACTCAGTGTGGCAGGCAGGGTTCAAGTCACTTCGGCACTCGCTATTTGTCCCTGACTAGGATGGCCTGCGCTGGTGGCAGCGGTCGCACTCGTCGCACACGCACAGGTCAGGTGACGTCAGAGGGCGAGGCGGACCTTGTCCTAAATGTCCAGGTATGTTCGTGTACGCAAAACTTTCGCTCCTAAATTATGCCAGTTACCAGAAATTGCGAGGTCTGATGGTTGGGTCAGGGCCTATGCAACAAGCTCTGCTTAGCGCGAAACCTGACGTCGAAAATTAATTAACTCAAATGATTCGGACTATTTTTGTTTTTAATCCAAACTGAGACAAATGTCGATAACTTCTTTTATGATACTGCAAATTCAGTGACGTCATAATCTACGAGTTAGATGAAAACTAAGTAAACGTAAAATAAGCCGTAAAAATATAGGCATACAAACTCAAAGAATACCACACCGCTCAAAAATAACACACCGCTTTTGCTGCCAAACATTTCTTGGATTTTCAAAACGTTTGTGACGAACAGTATCCACGTCTCGACGGAGGAGCAAAATTTGCCCTCAGTCACCTTCGGCTGAGACGCCAGTCAACGGCGAGTTGAATCAATAATATATGGCGCGTTAATTACAGGGAAATAGGGAAACGGTAATCTAACCATCGATCCATAATTGACGTTAGAATTTAACAATAAGGTTACCCTCAGGCCTCAGCTATATAAGATACCAATGAGGTACCCATTACCATCAGCAATATATTCTCTGCAGGGCAGCACCATGTATTTGTGGCGGTGAGAGGCAAACCGAAGGCAAGGGCTCCATTTGATAAAGGGACTTCCCGGCTATTTTCGTGGGGCCTCGTCAAAAATCTTCTCGACGCCTTCCTAGGGCTTTCTGGGAATATTGTGTGTTGTAGAAGACTCCTCTGAAGTATCTGATGACCAGCTGTTCCGGTTATTGTATATGTAGGGGCCTATGTGGAGTCTTCTTATGGGCATCTTAGAAGCTTGTCTCGGCTGTCTTTGCTTCGCCTTTTTGGCGCTTGTGTCGGGCATCTCTTTAAGGGATATTTGGAGCTTGTGTGGGTAGTTTTTAGGGTCTTCTTGGAGTTTGCCTCAATTGTCATTTTAAGGGCTCCTTGGAATTTGGCACACTTAATTGTTTAGTTGCCTCCTCGAACATCTCCCGGTTGTTATTTCAAGGAGCGGCTTGAAACTCATTCCAATTGTCCATGTATTTGGGAACTGCTCAATATTTATGTATATTTGCGAGGGGCCTCCCTTTGTTTTGATGAGGTCTCCTTAAAGGAAATGGGCATTTAGGGGATATTTGGAGCTTCACCTTCAACATGGGGGTTTGAACTGAAATAGCAGTTTTGTAGGCCGTGTTGAGAAATTCCTATCGGCAATTTTCTTGGCTGAAAAGACTCCCAAGCCCAAGACATTTTAGTTTTTGGCGAAGGAATGCGGCGCATATATGATATACCGTACCGTCGGAAAGAGGCAGCTCTGCATGGAGCATGCGCAGACCAATAACGCACACCATAAAATTAATAATTTACGACCTTCTGTCCTGAATTGGCGCGATTCAGGAATATTTTTGAAAAGAGACGAAATAATGTATTAAGAAATCTAACAGAATCGTGGTCTGAAATTTTTCCGAAGGTGAACCATTTCCTTTAAGTCCGGGGCCCCAATATTTGCCCGCCCCCTGCCCCTCCCCGCTGTGGCGCCGCCCCCAGTTATGCTACGAAATACCTTGCGTAGCAGTTACGTTATTTGAATATTTGTCGGTAGTACGCTACGAAATACTTCAATTACGCTACGGAACGATTTCCTGAGCTACGTGTTACCAAAAAACATACCGTAATGTAACGTAGGCCATCACTGAACAAGGTTATGTTGGTCGAGGAGTGTGTGCAAGATGTGTCTGCGGGTGTTGTTTGTGTGGCCGCCCCAGGCGGTGTGTTGAGCATTAAAATCACCTAGGAGACGGAGAGGGGATTTGACCAAATAAATGATCCAGTTGTCCAGCAGAGACAGGAAGAGAAGGAGTAAGATAGATGGAAAGGATAGTGATTTCTCGCTGTGCAATTTTTACGTTAGCAGCAACATGATTTAGTAGGTAGTCAAAAAAGACTTGGTGATGAAGCATTGTATTGGAAATATACAATGCCGCGCCACCCCGGCGCGGCAGCTCATTTACGTTATTGCAGTAAAGGGAATATCCAAATGGGGTTAACTTATAATTATCAGCATCAGAGTCGAAAAAATGGGCTTCTTGAACGGCGGCTATTAATGTTTTGTTTTGTTTTCGACATATTCTCGGAATTCTGCCCAGTTATATATCAGCGATCGGGTATCCCACTGGAGCCAGAATTCCTCTGTGTTTGTGTTATTTAGGGTTCCTGGTTATGGGTTCTCTTGTTTGGCGGCGGGTGCGGCCACGAGAGCGGATGGGGGGGGGGGGGGGGGGGGGGGGCTGGCCTGTCTGCCTGACAAGTCAAGCGAGTGGGCCCGTTTGGGTGGAGATGGGGTTCGGGCGCGGGGGCAGGCGGTCGGGTCACGGCTGTGAGCCTGACTGGGTGGGGGCGTGATTTGGCTGCGGGGGGGGGGGGGTGGCCGCCACGGTTGCGTAGGACCAGGGGGGGGGGGGGCTGCAAGTTGTTTGGTAGCCGTGAAATCACCATGGCAGTCGAATCCCGCTCCACAGTGTTAAGGCAATGCAAACAGGCTTGGTAGTTACCCCCCTCCCCCCCATTAATGTGTTATCTAAGAGAGATGAATACAAGTATGTATGCTCAATGGAAAGCTCGTTTCTTCAAGATTACTGGAATGGCCTCCGATTTTACCTGAGACACTCCAATCGTTCACAATTCTCGGTCGAGTGAACATGCCGGCTCGATTCTCGGTCTCGGCATGTTCCGCCCACACGGCGCGCCGGAGCGGGGGTCAGCTGTCAGGGGCTGTACACCGCCGCCGCCGCGCCGGCCGCAAGGTGGTGAGAACCGCTGCGACGCCTTGCAAGAGACTGTACCGCCGCGGGGCCGGACGGCCGCCGCCGCCGGCTGGCCGGTCCGGCGCGGCGGCGGCCTGGTGCTTCATAATATCCGGCCTGAATGCAAACTCTGTTACAGCTGACTAATTGTAATATATCGTTAACATGGTGTTCATAGGTATTTTTCCGATACAATTGATGTACCAATGAACTTTAATTATCATTTTCATTCGAATACACCCAAATTTGTATTAAATATATTTCGTTTTCTTTACAGATATATTCCGATGTGATTACCATATCCTACTATATAGTTGAAATTCTAGAAGAAAATGAGAACTATTCCAAAAATCATACCAGAAATAGTCGATGTGGTAACATAGTTAGTTTATTATAGTTTGAACCAGGCGTGACGTAGTCATGGCAGTCGCCAAACTTGAGCCTACTCATTGTACTCTGCGTAGGACGGCCGGGTTCTTGGGTAGGGGGTAGGCGAGTCCGGCGGTGCCGAAGTCTCGTTGTAGGGAGATGAGGTGGTGGGGGAGGAGTTGGTTACAGCTGCAAATTAGTTTTTGTTCTTCTTTTGTTAAAGGGAATAGTTCACCTTTAACATGGGGTTTTGGACTGAGATAGCAGATTTGTAGAGCAGATCTAAAAATGGTTTGTGGTGAAATAATTACCTCTCTACGTTAAGTAATTTCGACACAGGACTAGTGGGCCCGATTTCAATCCCGCTGTTCCGGGCCACGATCGGGGAATGAACGCTCGCCGCCGCGCCGCCGGAGGCAGGTACACTCTCTGGCGCGTAGTCTCTGGTCACGACGCCTCGTTAATATCCGCTCAGCCGCCCGGGCGGCGCGGCGGCCCCTTGTCAGAGACTGTACTTGGCGTCAGGCGGAGCGGGGCGGAGCCAGAACGCCAGCTGCTATCGTACGATTTCTCGTGAAATAGAAAGAGAAACTTACTTCTTTCTCCACATATATCCATCAGTTGTCCAAACCAAAGTCATATTCATAGTTTTGAGCTCAAGATGCACCTAATGGTTGAACTTCAAGACAACTTTCAAGGTGACCTATTCCCTTTAAATTTAAGGCACTTCGGCCCACTCGGACCATTGCGTGCCTGTGATGAATCATTTGTATTTCAATATGTTAAGTGTCGGTCATAGGAAAATGGCGAGTTTGTTTCGTTGCAAACGAAATATTTAGTAACTAATAAAAAGTAGCCGTAAAGGATATGGGTGTTCATTACCGAGTAATGAGGGCAGTGCTAATGTATGGAAGATGGTTTGCCTTGGGGTATAAATGTCGGACGAAGGAAATTGGATAATTATCGTTTTCGTGTATGTCTTGTCTATATTTATATATTTGTATATGTATATATATATATATATACATTTATATATATATATATATATATATATATATATATATATATATATATATATATATATATATATATATATATATATATATATACCATATACTATATACTATATACTACATACTGTATACCATATTCTATATACTATCTTCTATATACTATCTTCTATATACTATCTTCTATATACTATCTTCTATATACTATCTTCTATATACTATCTTCTATATACTATATTATATAGTCTATATGTATATATAGCTAGCAGAGAGACAAGTCAATGGTGGGCTCTTGGTGGAATGTAACGAGGAATCGAGATGGATCGAGCCCGACCCAATGATGAACGCAAGGCTGTATAAACCAGGTAGAACACTCCGACCGAAGAAGTGGTGACAAACACTAATTTAGTAGCCGCGACCCCGGAGTCGCTGTGACGTAGAAGGCTGGGGACGCGGCCGGCCGGCCGCCGTACACAACATAAGTGCGCGCGTGCCTGAAGCTTAGATCGCGCTTAGTTTCTTTGTTTACCGGTCGATTGCAAAACTTGTAATACGTGATATGTCACAAATCAACCGCTCTGCCGAATGCCGTTAAACACAATGCAATCAGACCAATATTTGCTTTTATATCTGCGCAAAGTTCAACGATTAGGTACGGCTTCCCCGTCCGGCCGCCGCTCGAAATGATGATAAGTGTATCTTTGATGCCATTACCCGGCGTGGAAAATGTGAATGTATCGCAATGAATTGCCCATGGAGACATAAACTGCCGAATGCCGTTCAATATAGTGTATTTGTTTGGCATTGCTATTCCTTCTCGTGACATAGTACAGGCGCGGATTCAATATTTCGGTCAGGGGGGGGGGGGGGGGGTGCGCAGCAGTTGGCCGCCAGGGACCGGTAGTCAGCCAGGGTGTTATGACGTCGCAAGCAAATGGTATTTATGAATACCATTTTCAAATGCGTTAAATATACCATATATAAATGGTATATTTAACGCTAAATATGTATTTATTTATTTATTTATAAACAAATAAACATTTAGCGTTGGTTGCTAAATATTTCCTTGTGACGTCATAGATCCTGGCTCACTAGTGGTCTCTGGCGGCCAACTGCTGCGAAAACTCCAGCTTTTAGTGCGAGCTGTATTCTGTGACCGCATGTATTAGGCATACCATATCATATGCCCACCTACACTTAAACGGCCTTGCACCTACGTACCTATTTTTGTGAATTATATATTGTGTCGTCAGGGGCGGAACTTTTTGTTTTTGGTTGGGGATGCAGTAGCAGGTAAACACCCCCTTCCATTTTTTTCTTACATATATAAACAAAAATGAAACATCATGCTGCTATGTGCTCTGAGAGGCATTTGCTTGCTTTGTTCCCAGCTTCGGTAAATTTGCAGTTTAAGTAGACTCCATTGAAAACAAAACAAAACAAAATACATTTTTTTGGGGTGCTGATTCCAAATATGTCCACTATTTGTGTCATTTGTTTCTTCGTTTGGATTAATTTATAGGTATATTGTTTTTTTTCTCTTCTTTTTCTTTTTTAAACATTTTTTTGGGTGGGGTGGAAGGGGGGGGGGGGGGGGGTCATTGGGTAAAACCATATATTTTCCCCAAACTTCTTGACTGGGGGCGGCTGCTCCCCCTGCCCCCTCTTCCACCGCCCCTCCCTCCGTTCCTATACCTATGGGTTGCACATCTGCAAGGTTTTTCAGCGATGACGAAAAAATAAAAACGGTGGGACGAAGCGTATCCGTTTTCTTTGCCCACCTTATACCTCATCTTAGGCCAAACTTTTGTATCTTTGAGATAACCACTCTTATGTAATATTTGTTTGCGGATTTTAGATTTTCTCGTCTTTGGGTACCTTTTACTCCATCACATTTCCCTTGCTTAACAACATGAACGGTTTCAACAACAAGTAACTGACCTCAAAGGGGGTCTTAGCCCCTTGTCCCTGTAAGAGGCGTCTTTAAAACAACAGAACAATCTGATTATGCCGACTTGTCATGCGTTACATTTTACAGTGGCCCATAGGTGTCACCAAGGAGGAGGGGGGGGGGGGGGGGCAAACAGGAACAACGTGCTCCCGGAACCTGGGACTGAATATCTCTTGCCATTGATACATATGAATATTTCAGGTTCGGAAAAATGGGGCAGGTTGATGAAATCGGAGGCTCGCCTCGACACCAAACCTGCATTTTTGGGGTGCAAAATATGATTGATTTTTCCTAGTAAAAGTTGTTTCTTAGGACGTGAACGTCTGCCACAAATACTTCTTCTCAAACTTTAAATATCTGGTGATGCCAATAGTCCAGGGCCGGTCCTTCTACATATTACAGCTGAGATGTAAAAATATAAAAAAATACATGCACCATATTTCCCACAAGGTAAACAAACTAGGCAGTAGGCAGTAACAGCATTTTAGTATGCTTTCATCTTTGTTAATAAAAAAACTAGGCAGTACTTTAGTAATAATAAAAGAGACAAATACGGCGCAGTCATGACAAAATATGGCGCATTTATCTTGCATTGCTTTCAATATTTGTGCTGTTTTCGTATAACTTGGTTTGATTGGTGTTGAATAAGCCTATTTTATTTTAAAATGACCTTTACTGATGTGGCCCTCCACTTTTCAACACCATGACCAGGTATGTCTTGTGCAAACAATGTTAGTCAGGCTCAAAAATGATAATCCTGACTTGTAGCCCATTTGGTTTAGGTCTATGATAATGCTGCTCTTTTTCCAGCTCAGGATGAATGGTATGCTTTCAGAAACAAAACATTTATATTATTGGTCAAATTATTCATTAAGTGTCAAAGCCAGCTGTGTTGTATTGAGGACACGCCGAATCAGCAGCTCTCGGTTCCCTGCACCATCAGCCAGCGCCCAGCTGTGTTGTATTGAGGCCGCGCCGAATCAGCAGCCCTCGGTTCCCTGCACCATCAGCCAGCTGTGTTGTATTGAGGCTGCGCCGAATCAGCAGCTCTCGGTTCCCTGCACCATCAGCCAGCTGTGTTGTATTGAGGACACGCCGAATCAGCAGCCCTCGGTTCCCTGCACCATCAGCCAGCTGTGATGTATTGAGGCTGCGCCGAATCAGCAGCCCTCGGTTCCCTGCACCATCAGCCAGCTGTGTTGTATTGAGGCTGCGCCGAATCACCAGCCCTCGGTTCCCTGCATCATCAGCCAGCTGTGTTGTATTGAGGCCGCGCCGAATCAGCAGCTCTCGGTTCCCTGCACCATCAGCCAGCTGTGTTGTATTGAGGCCGCGCCGAATCAGCAGCTCTCGGTTCCCTGCACCATCAGCCAGCGCCCAGCTGTGTTGTATTGAGGCTGCGCCGAATCAGCAGCTCTCGGTTCCCTGCACCATCAGCCAGCTGTGTTGTATTGAAGCCGCGCCGAATCAGCAGCTCTCGGTTCCCTGCACCATCAGCCAGCTGTGTTGTATTGAGGACACGCCGAATCAGCAGCCCTCGGTTCCCTGCACCATCAGCCAGCTGTGTTGTATTGAGGCTGCGCCGAATCAGCAGCCCTCGGTTCCCTGCACCATCAGCCAGCTGTGTTGTATTGAGGCTGCGCCGAATCAGCAGCCCTCGGTTCCCTGCACCATCAGCCAGCTGTGTTGTATTGAGGCCGCGCCGAATCAGCAGCTCTCGGTTCCCTGCACCATCAGCCAGCGCCCAGCTGTGTTGTATTGAGGCTGCGCCGAATTAGCAGCTCTCGGTTCCCTGCACCATCAGCCAGCTGTGTTGTATCGAAGCCGCGCCGAATCAGCAGCTCTCGGTTCCCTGCACCATCAGCCAGCTGTGTTGTATTGAGGCTGCGCCGAATCAGCAGCTCTCAGTTCCCTGCACCATCAGCCAGCTGTGTTGTATTGAGGCCGCGCCGAATCAGCAGCTCTCGGTTCCCTGCACCATCAGCCAGCTGTGTTGTATTGAGGACACCTCAAGCCAAGACGCCCAGAGAGGCTTCCAACGATTACCCCGCCACTGCCACGACTGCACAAATGGAGAAGTGGTCGCCAGACGAACTGCAAATATGCAGACGGGCCTTTCACGAATCAGTAACGAGCTTCGTTTCATCAGTTAGGCCGCTTTTGTCGCCCATAAGCACAGAAAGATGCTGCTTCGGGTACGGTTGGTTGAAAACTAACAGCTGTAAATTATAGGCTATAACCGTTTGTTTAGAGGTATAGTAAGTCAAGGCCGCCAACGGTACCTAGATATAACCTATCATGAGCAAATGAGCCACTGACCCATTGCATGGGTTCTATAGTTTGTTTTAATAGTGTGGCTTCTTGATCACTCTAAAATCTGTTAAGTTGCCCGTTTGTTCTTGGTAAGTGGAATTGGATACTAATGCAAAATCAGAGAGAGTTATGTGTTATTGAGTATTATGTGTTATTGAGTATTATGTGTTATTGAGTATTATGTGTTATTGAGTGTTATGTGTTATTGAGTATTATGTGTTATTGAGTATTATGTGTTATTGAGTATTATGTGTTATTGAGTATTATGTGTTATTGAGTATTATGTGTTATTGAGTATTATGTGTTATTGAGTATTATGTGTTATTGAGTATTATGTGTTATTGAGTATTATGTGTTATTGAGTATTATGTGTTATTGAGTATTATGTGTTATTGAGTATTATGTGTTATTGAGTATTATGTGTTATTGAGTATTATGTGTTATTGAGTATTATGTGTTATTGAGTATTATGTGTTATTGAGTATTATGTGTTATTGAGTATTATGTGTTATTGAGTGTTATGTGTTATTGAGTATTATGTGTTATTGCTACACATCATTCAGAAACTCTTTGGGGTCGGAATGTGTAGCAATAATAAATGTACTTGAGTTGAAGTTCCCGTAATTCATTATCTTGTCATTTCTGCACTTGCCTTCGGGAAATTAAAAAGGTAGCTTCATCTTGTTATCGTTTTATTACAAAAATGTTTGTACGGACACGGAGTAAATATGACACACAAAAATATGGGCAATCAGCTGCTCTTTATCATCGGTTAGAGTTGACGTGACAATAGTTCCACCGATGGATACAAGGCCGCCTACAAACAAACAACACTGGAGGTCACGGGAGACTGACTGGTCCGGCCAGCGGTGTACCACTTCAGCGCCGCTCCTCTGGTCAACAGTGTATCACAGTATCACAGCATGGGAATTCGCGCCCCTTAGCCTAATGACTTAGCCTAACTGAGAGAGAGAGAGAGCTGACTCGGCTGGATGGCTGCGGCTGCGCGCGGCTCTGGTGCGCGCGTTTAGTAGCGGCGGGGCGGCTCGGGGTAGCCCTGCTGCTCGCACTTGGTGACGGTCTGGTAGCGTTTCTGGGTGCGGGTGACGACCACGGTCTGGTAGCTCTGCTGGGTGACGGTGCTGGTGATGTACTGCACCTGCGGCACGTTGGCCGTCTGCGTCTGCACCACCTCGTACGGGTGAGTGGCGTACTCGGTCTGGTACTGGGTCTGGTACTCGGTGGCCACAGAGGTCTGGATCTGCGGGAAGGAAGGCGGTGCGTCAGTACTGGAAGCTACTGGAATGATCAGGGCACAGTGAAGACGACTACTGCTGCATGCATGTGTCGCTTACGTTATACATTGTGAACTAATCATCTGTACCAATATGTGCTATTTTTGTTAGGGTGTATCCTTTCCTGACAATCCCAGCAAACAACATTTATGAAGGCTAAGACCCAAAATTTACTGAAATGATTAAATCGTCGTTAATTTTCGTTTTTAGATGGGATATAAAATTTTGAACTATAACTCAACTCACGAAGAGCCCGGGTGTGTCATGCTGTCACTGACCTGCGGGATGCGCTGGACGCTGGTGACGGTCACCTCGACCGGGTACTGCTGGGCCTGGGTCTGGGTGAAGTGGTCCGTCTCCGTCACCGTCACGTGCTCGTCCTCGGTGAAGACCAGGGTGGAGGTGATGGTGTCCACCTGCGGGATGACCACCGTGTTGGTGCGGTAGGCGATCTTGGTCTCCTCCTGGTACTCGGCGCCGCCGCCACGGGTGGTCGTCTCCAGCTGGACCACCGTGTGCGGGTAGTAGTCGGTTTCGGTGACGTACTTGTACAGGGTGGTGGGCAGGTACTCGGTGCGGGTGTCGTACACGGTCACCGGGATGATGGCCTTGGTCCAGGTCAGGATGTACTTGGTCTCGTCACGGCACTTGCCGCCACTGCCGCCGAAGCCGAAGCCGACGCCGCCGCCGCCCAGGGCGCCGCCAAAGCCGCCACCGAAGGAGGGGGCCAGGCCGCCGGGGCCAGACGGAGCGCTGTAGCCGGAGGGGGCAGACGGCGCGAAGCCGCCACCGTAGCCCGCTGACGGAGCCGGGCCGCTGGGCGCACCGTACCCGACCTGGCGCTTCTCCTTGACGCTGCCCTCGGCGGTCAGGTCGGCCGCCTCCTCCTCGGCGGCAATCTCTTTCACAGCAACCTCCTCCTTAACGGCCGCCTCCTTGGCCACGGCCACCGCCACCAGGCACACCAGAGCAACGTGTCGCAACATCTGGTGACATAAAGGGAAGAACGCTGGTTAGACGACAGTACACCACAGCAGCGAAGAGCTGCATCAGAGGGGAGGAGAGCCAGATAGAGGGACTAGAGATGAGGGGATGGCACAACAGTTCCCGATGCAGGTGTGTTTTGCAAGACTCATTGCATTCAACACGCGGAACAAATGTACGCCATCTCGTGATCATCGAATTACGACGTAAATGCAAGATATTTTGCCGGCAATGTGGATGGTGATTGTGTTAATCGCCAGGAGCTCACGCAAAGAACGCAATTCATCATATAACGAGGGAAATACGCCACTGGCAGCGAAGCGTCAGATCATGATGGAAAGAGTGGAAAATGTGACACTTGGCCTGTCTCTATAAATTACAACGCAGGGTCACCAATAGGCCGCTTCATGACATCTAGTAAGTAACCATATAATTTAGGCAGGCATGCATGGGGAGGACTTATTTATTGCATTGTGATCGGTGATTATCTAATTCCGAGTTATGCCCATCCGAACATAACCAGCAACAGCTCGTCCACCCGATCATTATCTGCAGTCCGGGGAACATTAAACCCAATAATCAATTCACTGGTAGCAAGAAGCGGATGAGCTATCGGTACCAATCACCAGAACTTCCGTGCTAAACCTCTGCCGTACGGAGGTGCTCTCATTTCACGAGTGTTGTAATAGCGCAGCCCTTGCCGTGATGCCGCCGGCACTCTGCAACCCACCGCTCGACTTTCACTCCGACCGCCATGTGCGCGGTGGGACCGCAGGCGAATCACCTTCAGAACGGCGGTCTGTATCGCTCACCAGCGGTACCGCTGAGATTAATCACTGACTGTGGTTCACAGGGGTCCGACACTGCGGCAGCAACGCCCACAGAGCGAGAGTGATGCGCGGGAGGCTTCCTGGTGCGAGGGAATCGCATCACGCTTCTGTTTGTGCATCGTTATCAGTCTATGGCGATCATCACAGACGCAAAGGGCGTCAAATGATCCGCCTGGCTGCAGAAAGTCGCCGCGAAGCGCAGCAGCGCGACGCACCGAGTTGAAATGGAGGCGGTTCTGCCCGACGACCCATACGTCAACTGCGGGGGGGGGGGGGCTGGAACGGACGGGATCACCTCGTGTCGGGGCGTGACTGTTGGTACGGGGAGTGGTGACGGCTTGTCACGATCCAAATGATGAGAGGCGAACAGATGGGACAGAGCTGAGCCCTGAGGCGCCAGGGAACAGAGTTCGCCATGGGCTGGGCTGGCCCTATGGACCATGGGCTGGGCCTGGGCTGGGCCTGGGCTGGGCCTGGGCTGGGCCTGGGCTGGGCCTGGGCTGGGCCTGGGCTGGGCCTGGGCTGGGCCTGGGCTGGGCCTGGGCTGGGCCTGGGCTGGGCCTGGGCTGGGCCTGGGCTGGGCCTGGGCTGGGCCTGGGCTGGGCCTGGGCTGGGCCTGGGCTGGGCCTGGGCTGGGCCTGGGCTGGGCCTGGGCTGGGCCTGGGCTGGGCCTGGGCTGGGCCTGGGCTGGGCCTGGGCTGGGCCTGGGCTGGGCCTGGGCTGGGCCTGGGCTGGGCCTGGGCTGGGCCTGGGCTGGGCCTGGGCTGGGCCTGGGCTGGGCCTGGGCTGGGCCTGGGCTGGGCCTGGGCTGGGCCTGGGCTGGGCCTGGGCTGGGCCTGGGCTAGGCCTGGGCTGGGCCTGGGCTGGGCCTGGGCTGGGCCTGGGCTGGGCCTGGGCTGGGCCTGGGCTGGGCCTGGGCTGGGCCTGGGCTGGGCCTGGGCTGGGCCTGGGCTGGGCCTGGGCTGGGCCTGGGCTGGGCCTGGGCTGGGCCTGGGCTGGGCTGGGGCTGGGCCTAGGCCTGGGCTGGGCCTGTGCCGGGCCTGGGCTGGGCCTGGGCCGGGCCTGGGCCGGGCCTGGGCCTGGGCTGGGCTGGGCACGTAGGTATCGGACCCTGCACTGACGAGGGTTGAACTGCTCGCATATCGTTAGCACCGGCCAATAGCGTTTCGATAAAACGGCTCACGCGTGCTGATAGCTAGGAAGATTCCCTGGTCTATAAAATGCACCGTCGTCTGTTTCAAACGTCCTCTGTTTCCCGCACCAATTTGAATGTCAAGTCAAATCCACCGCCAGCTGGAGTGTTTGGCACCGCGGGGGGGGGGGGGTCCCCCGTGCCGTGATGCTCTGCAGTATAAGAACATGTTATACCCTTGAAGCTCGAAGTACTGTGCCTATCCCCATTATACCCCTCACTAACCCACGTCTCAGTTGCACAAATTATATCAGGCTTTTCAAGGGCAACATAACACTGAAACTCATCAAATGTAGCCTAATACTTTGGACATTCCCCTCATACATCTGATATTATATTTTGAGCTGGCTCTTCTGAGGAAATATACTGTCCTATTTTGACATGAACTTCTACTATTGCCTACTTCCGGCACTGCACTGCACTTCCTCCCTGCACTTCGGGTCAAAATGGTCGTAATCGAAGGTTTTGTATAGAAAGTATGGCTCACACACTCAACTACCTCGATTTTGAGCTTTGACCTCACTATGACCTGACATGGGACTTAAATTGGAAAATTTCGAGTATTCTTCTAATTCCGGGCGGTGGCATTTTAGATCTGCATCCAACGACAGGCCCTAGGTTCTATTTCCAGTTATCAACCAGGTTCTCATGTTCTATTTGGCCCACCGTGGTACAGGGACCAGAGTTCGCCATGGACCGGGCTGGCCCTATGGGCCATGGCCTGGGCCTGGGCTGGGCCTGGGCTAGGCCTGGGCTGGGCCTGGGCTGGGCCTGGGCTGGGCCTGGGCTGGGCCTGGGCTGGGCCTCAACTTTAAGGAAATCACTGGGCTCTAGATGGGCCTGGGCCTGACAATTTTGAAGTAATGCGCGCGTCGCACAAGCTCAGGTCAGATATCAAAAATATTTTAGCCAGCAGTTCACTTACACAACACACTGTTGCTGTGGCTGTGGTTTTTTGTTTTGTGGTTAGCATAGTTGGTTCATTGTTTCACATTTATAGTATACAAGTAAATATGTTAGGATAATGATTGCAAATTTTGTAAAAATAATGATATGCTTAATGTGAACGGGCCGGACCGGGCCTGGGCCTCAATCATATGAATTTGACCGGGCCTGGCCCGGGCCTGGGTTTGGTGTTCACATGGGCCTGGGCCGGGCTGGGCTGGGGGTTGGTGGGCCCGTGGCGAACACTGCCAGGGAACGGAGGCTGTCAGAAGAAATGGAACGGAAGATGAACGATCGTAGTAGGAAAGGGAAAATCCAGGAACGCGTGACGTCAGAGCTGGGATTGGAAGAGGAGATGGGGATTCCATATGGCAGGATGCAAGATGAAAAGGAGTGAGAGATGGATGCTGCGTTAATAGTTTCTGGCCAATCAAGCTTTCGTCACCAATCACCAGAACTTCCGTGCTATCAGGCAGTACAGCTGTCGCTGAAAATTACACGGACATGGCGCGTTGAGTTGGAGCTGAATTTGTATCTGATTTTTGGAAAAAGGTATATTGAGCTAGGGTCGGTCTGGGGCTGCAAGCTACCATAGTTTGTAGCCTTAGAGCTTGTGCAAGCTGGTGTTATAGGAACGGTTACATGCAAATGCTGGAGTTATTCATAGGGATATGCAATTATGCTTTTAGTTCAAAATGAGAACATAATTGAAGTCATCTCTGCTCTTTGGCATTTTCAGAGCAATAAAGTCAAGGGCTGATTTTTTGGGGGTATTTTCATCACCATTTGAAACGTTCGGCTATTATCTACAGGTCCTCGAGGTTTATAAAAACGTTAAAACGCCCACAACCAATTAAAAAGCAGTGAAAAGAAGTTTATTATGCATTAAAGTTGCAAAAGTAATTCGATGCTTTCTGAGGATAACGTTACGAAAATATTCAGGACAAAGCAAACAGGAAACAATCAGCTCAAAATTATATCAGCAGTTCCATGCAACATTACGTTAATATTTTAAAACAGAAGTTCATCAAGAAAACTACATCACACAACTCGCACACCGAACCAGCGGCTATCCGGGCCGAGCAGCCTGCGGTAACCGCTACACAATATACGGCGGCGGCGGTCCTGCGTCCCTCCACTGCACACTGCGCCAGCTCCCGCACACCACCGTCACCGTCACACCGTCACCGTCACCGTCACACCGTCACCGTCACACCGTCACCGTCACCGCCGCACCGGCAGTCAGCTCGAGCCAGCTCACCTTGTTCGAGTCAGCTCTCAGCGGTGATCCTGTCTGATGCTCTGGGAGGCGCGCTCGCCGCTTATATACGGTGGCGCGCGCGCTCTCGGCCGCCGCCGGCCACCACCGGTCTGCCCTTTCCCCTGGGCATCGGCCGCAACACAGTGACCGGCGGCCGCCGGACGACCGCAAAAGGTGGCCGGAGAGGCTCATCAGACATCGGGTCTGTTCGGGGAGATGGAGAACAGGGGTGGTAAAGTGTTCTGTCTTTATGGATAAGGTCGAGGACAAAATGCTCCTTCCCATGAAGTACTCGGGGGCCAAAATCCCAGTAAAAATAATTACCTATGGCTATGTCATTCCTGGGAAAATTTACTAAGCGATCATGTCCTTCGAAATATTGATCGTCGAAACCACTTCACTACATTGTTAAAATTAGAAGTTGCGTTTCAGCTCTTGATTGACAATAATTCAGTTTGACCCAAATTGCCGACGAAAAAATATATACCAGTTATCTAGTTCGACGATAAATTACCAAGGGGGGTGGGTGTCGGGATGCTTGTGTATTTTAAATGGAGTGAGTCCGAGATCAATCGTCATGACGATCGATCTCATTGTCTTGGAACTTTGAGAGTTATACTATAAATAGTAGAAAATCCGGTTCATTCAGCATGAACATCCACATTCTAGTTATACCTTGCATCCTGTGAAATTGCGTTGTTTATGGCGCATGGTGGAATACCCTATAAGAAGATGAGTCATCCGGCGATTTGACCGAATCCGACTTAGGAATGGTGACGTCATCTGGACCGAGAATCCCTTACCCCTATACAAATCAATAATAACTCGCAATTTTTGAAAGACTATATCGATAATTATAGAGAGCCGAATTACAGACAACATGCCCTGAAAGAAAGACCGATTCAAGCTCTCTAACTTATCTTTATAACATTTTGTTCCTAAGTCACTCTTATTTTGACAGCGAAGGAGCTCTTATCTTACTCCTTCGCTAATGTTAAAAGGTTGGTTTGGTTTCGTTTGTGGACCAAGCACCGTATCCTCTTGGAACCAAGGTCCTAATTGGAACTTTCATTCTGTTCCGAGGGTTACACTCAGAAACGCTTTTTAGAACTTTTGTTGAATGCTCTTCGCTGAGATACCCGCTCGGTTTCCATTTCGAGTCCTTTCAGTGGATGGTCTTGCCTGAGAAATCTACATGGTCTCCGGCGTTGGTTGTTGAGAGTAAATATGTCTCCAGCTGACCATTTCATGTCTCTGAGACCATCAGGCAGTCAACGAATAAGAAACGTCTGTCCCGATCGAGGATCGAACCCGCGGATGTTTTTGAGGTCAGCTGTTGAGAACAGTGGATGGTCTCCTGAGGGAATCCCGAAGTTGAATTAATTCCATGCAGATGGCGCCACCATAGCACTGCAGGTGTCGCTGTAATCGCAACGACGGAAACCGACTTTTATTCAAGTAAATACCGAATAACTATTATTTGTTTTCGATTGCTTTGACTTGTAAATATTACTTTCATACCATCATTTGTTAACAAAATAATGTTTATACACGGAAAGTCGGTAATTATCAACCTCACCCAGAAATTGCCTTGGTTGGTACAGTCTTTTTGCCCTCCCTGGTAGCTCAGTGGTAGAGTGCTCGGTTAACATGTGAAGGGTCCCCGGTTCAATCCCTGCCGGCGCCCGTACTTTTTCAGGCATTCTCAAGCAAGACACGGTGTTCACGGTAAGAACCTTGACAAAAAAAGATAATCTTGAGACCAAAAGACCCCCTCGAAAGTTCTCGTAACATGTGGCTCTCTGCAGAGACTAAATCGACGCCCGTATGGTTTCTGAGAACTCTGAAGTCTCCGATGTCTGTCAGTGTATGGGGAGCCGGACATACTTTTCAGAGGCCCGCCGAGGGATTGAACCCCGGTCACCGGGACAGAAGGCAAGTATCTTACCATTGCGCCGAGTTGCTGCCCCAGATTTCAACTGAAATGTAAGCAACGTGTTTTTTTTTGTGTGTGAAATGCGTCAGCTATGTATCCAGCAAGGTCACGGCATTGGCGGCCGCTGCGCGGCCGACCTTCGGTCTCAAATACAAGTCCTGCGCTCCGCCAGGAACGGAGGTTTAGTGAGAGCGAGAAAGGGGTTAGTGGTCGACCAGATACATATGACGTCATATGATATTTTCGTATCTGACGCATTTCTGCGCTCACGTTGTTTACATGGCGGAGTCGTTGCGTGGGGTCGGCTGAGGCGATTGACGGGTGATGCAAATTATTATTGTTAGGTAAGTACTGAGAATGTCCCTGGTTTGAGTGCATTTTTGATGAAATGAGACATGTAGAATTAGCATACAATATTCAATGTACCTATATAAAGATGTGCAAAATTGAATATCGCCCAATAATTTGCTAAAGCTGTGTGATACCTTGAGTGGGATGTGCAAACATTCAGTATATGAAGCCTTGAGGCTTGACAAAATTTGTCCAATGATTGTCCATGTTCGTAAATTACTGTATAGGTACGTGCTGGAATTACTTTATGTTTGTACTGTGCTGGAAAGTTTCTTCATGTTTGCACTGATTATTGTATCAGTTTTGTCCAACATTCATTCTGATAGCAACTATGTTTGTGTCACCCCTCACCTACTCCAGTAAGACTAATTACTAAGACTAAGACTAATTTTAAATCCTACTAGTCTGGGGTGCGGGGGAGGGAGGGAGGGAAGGGTGCAGAGGAGGGACGTAGTTTGTTCAGAGAAGTTGTGGGAGCTGAGCTGTGAAAAACCGCTTAAAGTACCATCAAAATCCACAAAAATACAGATTTATCTCCGGATTTTACCCACTTTCTCGTCCAACTTGGGAGGGGGTCTGAAGTTCAGTTGGGGGGGGGCTGAATCCCCCTGAACTGAATAGGAAACTACACCCCTGGTGCAGAGTATTTCTATTCATTTTGTATTTTCAATGTGTTCAAATCTGTTATTTTTTGTAAATCTTTGACTAAGGAACATATTTGCCTGCTGGTGCAAAATATGGCAGCACATTATGATGGCATAGTTACCGTGTGGCAGGCGGAAGCATGGCAAAAGCAGCAACATATTGCACCAAGACAATATTCTAAAACCTTATTATTTATGGTTTTATTCGCAATCAATGACAACATGCAATGCAAGTTCCTAAACAAACAGACGTTTCGACAAACAGGGTGTCTTCGTCATTGTAATTTATCAATATTTGAATTCTAAAGACATTAGACATTAGACACAAAGACATTAATACCAAGTCAATCAATCACAATCAGCTTCAGGCAAACTAAGGGAAACATTACTTGCGTATTGGTCTAACATTCTAGTTATAACACGTTCCTAGCTTTGACACGTCCCTTCCATTTGAACATCTCCTAAAACTGAACCACAATGCACAGTGACAGGGGCTCAGTGTTCATTTTACATCTTCCTCTTCAAAGCAATTTTCGCTCCAGATTTTGCCCAGGTAAAGAATCCAGGTTTTGTATTTAGTGTATCATCTAAGAGAATATGAGCTGCTTCCATAGCTTTTCTAATTTATTTGAACATGCCTTCTTTAATAACATGAGCTCTTCCCCATGCTGGTAGTTTTTGACTTTTGTCAATGTGTAGGACAATTGCTTGTTTATTTGTTTATTTATTGACAATGAGCAACAGGCATTCACCCAATTACAGCTCAAGTCGAGTAATTAAAACACGACGACACGACAGCAGCAGACACACGCACACGGTTGACAACAGACGAGGCAAATATGATAACGAAAATGTGATACTAAAATAGAACAAAAGTTCATGAAACAGTAAATATGAATACGTTAAAAATAAACATAGGTGAACAATAGTTCACAGGCAAGCTTTGAGGCTACACAGACATAAGAAAACGCTTGTAAAAGAAGACATAAGATCGGTAAATGCGAAAACTCCAGCAGTGAAATAAGAGTAATAAAACTCGCATGCTCACCTCACAAACGCCCACACACAATACCAACCCATCGCCGCCAGTGTTGTGCAGCCTATACCGCCATACTCTTGACATATGATTTCACCTGTATTCTAAAAGCTCCTAAGGTATCATTGAAAAGGTCTGATGCAGGACAGGCAGACAGGAATAGGTTGGTGTTGCGAGGCGCCCGCGCAAAGACGACACGTTTAACAGTTTCCACTCTCGCGAATGGGACGTGCAGGATTGTGTGCGATGCTGCGCGGGTATGCCGTGTTGATATTTGCAAGGAAAAGCTTTGAAGAAGCCAAGAAGACTTGATCCGTCCTGAGAAGGTTATATGCACAAATAGTATGTCATACTGCACTCTTCTCTGAGCAAGCGAGGCGATATTAAAAGACTGTAAAAGATCTGAATATCAATATGAGGGTGAGTGTGAATGGTGAGGGGTATGGACATGTGACTCGAGCCAGATAAGAAACTTGTGTTGGACACGGTCCAACCGATCGAGCTGTGTTGCTGCTGCACCTCTCCATATCACACATCCGTACTCTTGCATTTTTTTTGCATTTGATCGATTATGGTTCCGGACGTCACGTTTGTGCTTTTTTAAAATCTTGTCTCCAGTCCAGGGGCTCCGCCACAAGGGGGAGAGACGGGGGACGTGTCCCCCAACATTTTCAGATTTTAACTTTACGCCTATCGACGTTGCTTGGAAAGGATCGACTTCAGAATGCCTCCTTCCCCCCCCCAACTTTCGGAAGGTGGCGACGCCATTGCTCCAGTCCCCTTCCCGTTTCCCCCACATACGACTTGTTGCATGAGCCCGAACATGGAATAGTATACACGACACTGTCACTCCCTGAATTTACAATCTTAGGACGAGCCAAGTTTCCTATTTTCTTTCCAGGCACAATAGCCACATTGTTGCCGGCAGCGCGAAGGCATGTGGCTATTGAGTCCGCCTGTTGTGAGCAAGGTATTGATTTGAACCGACCTCGTTTCTTCTGCTCTTGTTTCCTTTTCTCTTTTTCTTGAGCGCTACTGTCTCTGATTTCTTCTGCTTTCTTTTTCATCCTGATTAAATAGCCTTTTGTGTATCGTAACTTTCCGAAAGCATTAAATATATGACTGATCTCCTCTTGCAGAAAATCATCACTGCAAATGCGGAAGGCCCGTAAGAAAAAACAATGACGACCCTATTTTTTACGCGTTCGTTATGGCTAGAGAAGAAATTAAGATAATCCTCCTTATTTGAAGGTTTGCGATACACTGTAAATTTTGCCGTAATTCCACTTCTCATGATCAGTGTGTTCAGAAATGGTATTTTGCCACCATTTTGCATTTCAATTGCGAATTGTGTTTTTTTATCTACTGCATTTAGAGCTAGTAGTTTGTCTTCCAAGTTGACGTTTTCTGGAACTACAACTAGTACGTCATCAACGTATCGGATCCATGTGCATTGTGCCCAAGGTCCAATAATGTCGCGGAATTTCTTCTCTTCCAGGCGTTCCATGTAAAAACAAGCAGCTACAGGTGGGGAACCCATAGCCAAGCCGCTTGGTTGTGCATATTCCTGTCCACTGAAGGAAAAGGCATTGAAATGCATGCATAGAGAAATCAATTATAAATACTGGGAATTTGGTAGTGCCACTCACAAAATCGCGACACACGACTCGGGTGTTAACTCCTACCACAGGGGTTAATTTGGAAATATACTCATGCATGGGGTGTAATTGTTGAGGCTTCGCTATCTACACTCATGGCAGACATCGGCGTGGTGTTTCAGTGCCGACCACCATCGCATTGTGTGTTCAATACCCACAGTTCAGGTCTTCACGGACACCTGTCCGCTGTGTTGATGTTCAATGCACCTCCGTCGTGTGTCCCCTAGCCGGCAGCTGAGGTGTATTGTGGGAGTTCGTTCGCCACTGGGAGAGGCGTAACGTCGCCGCTGCATGGGGTGGCGAGGTGTCGCAATATTCATGCGGGGGTGTCGATTGACGCCTCAGCCGGGCGTATTGCGGGAGTTCGTTCACCACTGAGAGAGGCGTAACGTCACCGCTGCATGGGGTGACGAGGTGTCGCAATACTCATTTGGGGGCGGGGGTGTCGATTGACGCCTCAGCCGGGCGTATTGCAGGAGTTCGTTTACCACTGGGAGAGGTGTGCCGTTTGCCGCTGCTTGGGGTGTCGTGACGCAGACGCACGCAAACGGTGGCGCGGCGTTAGCTGCGCGCGCACATCGCCGCCGGCAGGCCGCGCCGGCACAGTTACGCCGTGGCCCTGACCGCGGCAGGTTGTGCAGAATGCGTGCGTTGACCGTTGTCAATGTTCAAGTTGCCGTTGAGTTGCGAAAGGCTGTCAATCGTGCTGTCGTGATCGGAGTTATAAGTACCTAATTGTGTGTTGTGAGTGCGTTCTTTCGTGCGTTCTTTTGATCTTAGAAATGTAGTTAGTTGTGAATTTGTGATCGATAAACATTAGGTATGATAGCGTCTATATGTTTCATGCCCTCCCGTCACAAACAATTGTATTGCTTATCCGGTCGGAGCTGCACCAACCAAGCTGTTATAAACATATGAATATACGTAGCTGACTGTTGATCCATAGTAACTATGATTATTGATGAGTATGCTTGATGACGATGATTTGTGATGTTGATGTTGATACTCATCTGTTTACAATAATTCACGGTGTTGTTAATACAATGGTTTTGCACGGAAATGTACTAATTTTTAGTTGCGCAGATTGGGAAGGTCGGCGCGAGTGGTCGGAGTCAGGTCAGAGTGCTCAGATTGGCATGAGTCTTACTTTTTTTGCTTACCGTCACCCAATATCAGGTAACCAGGGCCTTGTTTCATAAAGCTTTTGGCTTAACTTACGAAATGCGTGAGTTACGCCATCAAAAGCTACGAACCGTAAATGAGTCCGTTTCACCAAGGTGCCGACGGAGTTGTTTACTCCGGCGCAGTTTGCGTTGCTGGCGTAAACAATCAAGGGTGTTTTAAAAATTGAAGTGTATTGAAAGCATTATAATAAACATTTGTTTTTAATGCAATTATTGAAATTGGAATCATACAAATATGTAAAAAATATTTGTAAAATAAATAATGTTAAAATATCGTTTCTGAATAAATAAATAACAAATATTTTCTAGACCCAGGCGAAAGCCATTAGAGCTGCCATTATCGAGCCCACGTATCCGGTGTGAGAATTTAAAGCCCGCACGTATGTGGGTTTAGTGAAAAGCTCGCGTTTCTCGTTTTTTTGTTCTTATTTAATGAATACATTACTAGTAAATCAAATTAATAATACGCTTTCTATTGCATGTGAACAGTCATGGCATGGCGATAATGCCGATAGAACCACCAACAGAAATCCTCGTCTCAAAAATGAATCGGACATATTGCCACTTGCCAGCACGCAACGCAAAACGATGCGAGAAGATTTACTTTATATATACATGTAATCCAGGCCCGGATCCAGGCAGAGGGCGCTGGGGTCCCCCCCCCCCCCTCCCCCCCTGAGCCCGGGTTTCGCCCATGTCGTGCCATACAAACGCGCCCGTAGGGCGCAACTTTTTGTATGTCACCCCCCCTGACTGAAATCCTGGATCCGCGCCTGTAACCTCCTACCGTCGAGACTATTGCCTGCATCTTCATTTGAGGTCGGCCAAAGCATTGTTTGTCGATTGTGTTTGCGTATTCGATCCGGCGAATTCGACCGCCTCTCCTTCCGCACCATGCGGAAGGAGAGTCACTGGCCGGAGGGGCGCCGTCACTCGCGGAAGAGGGACAGTCACTAGTAGGAGTCGGAGGGGCGCCGTCGTTGGCTGGAGGGGCGCTGTCACGGGCCGGAGAGGCACCGCCTTCACTGGACGGGGCGCAGTGGCCGGGGGCGCCGTCACTGGCCGCAAAAGTGCCGTTACTGGCCGGGGAGCGTCCTCACTGGCCGGTGTGGCGCAGTCACTGGCCAGAGGGGCGTCGTGACCGATCGGAGTGGCGCCAGCTTTGCATGGGCGCCTCGGGTCCAAAGGACCAGGTCATGACCTGCATGACCTGATACTCAGTACGCCACTGCATGATGCAATGTATGAAATATGAATCCAATCCATTACGGACTCATATGGGCTATGGCATGAATCATGCGTATTTACTGATCTAATTGTGGTTAGTGGGAAACAGTCCAGTGTATAGATGGCAGCACATAGAACAGATGAGAAGCTAAGATGATGACGCATCATGATGACACGTCATGATGACGCGTCATGATGACACGTCATGATGACGCGTCATGATGACACGTCATGATGACACGTCATGATGACACGTCATGATGACACGTCATGATGACATTTCATGACACGTCATGATGACACGTCTTGATGACATTTCATGACACGTCATGATGACACGTCATGATGACACGTCATGATGACACGTCATGATGACACGTCTTGATGACACGTCATGATGACAGATGGCTTATCTAATAGGAAGTTCACTGACAACAAATTGATGTGTTCAGCCACGCCACCAAAACACACAAACTCAGACACTGACGCCTTTATTGATCAGCAGTCAGTATAGATGTCAGAAAAAGTGCCTTGAAAATTCCACAATTTGCCTTAATCGGTGAAAACTCAATGATGATCTCATTCAACACACAGGTCCATGGCGGCACATGTCTGCAAGGCCTCGCTCATAGCTTCAACTGTATCTTACATTGGCCTTCCATCACAGTGTTGCTCCCAATATCCAGATTTGTTCAGCTTTCATCCATTCTTAACTGCAGCTTGGCATGAACAGACATTTTCCTACCAGTTTCACTCACCAGCTGCAGACAACTGATAATGTTTGTTCCAGAAGAAGTCACTGTTCACTGGTCACATTGGTCACATTATCGTTTGCAAGAGGCAATTGAATATGCTATAATAAATGGCAGGCATTCAGCATACCTATACAATAGGCTTAATCAATTTTGTGTGATGTAATTTTTGACATGACATCAACATTTTTGACATGACATAGATGATTCTGGCTAAATATATTATTACTGGATAAATCTATGAATAACTAATGATTGGAATCAAATGTTGAGGCACTAGCTGACTGAAATGAGATGTCTGAATTTTCAACTTTGACAACCACAGTTTACAAAAGTAATGGATAGGTTTAGGAATGTTGGTCATCATGCACCTATAGATGCATGATGCCCAAAATTTGGGAAGGTGTGTCTCAGTGGGGAAGATTGCAGCGTCAACACATCTATGTCTCGCCACAGTATCTGCTGTAATGCCCAATGTGTGACGGTCATTAGTATTGCATTAGTAATCATATTAGTATTAGCATTGGGAATGCCAGAGAAATAAAACTAACCCCAGGCTTGGCTTGCATTCGCATTTCCTGAGTATTGACATTGGTAAGGGTTAGTTACACCTTAGTTTGCATGAGTTTTACCTTAGGGCGGGCTTAGCATTACATGATTATTACCTTAGTAAGGGTTAGTTTGGCTAGTAAGGGCCTGAGTGTTACTGTCGTGAGTCACGTCGTGAGACTGTCGTGAGACAACTCACGTAAATACTCAGGCAAAACTCATCCTTGTGTGAGTTTCGCCTTGGTATTGCATGATAAATACTAAATAAATGTGAGTTTTGCTGTAGTGAATTTTGACAACTCAGGCAAGGCATGAAATGTGAGCATTTTTCCCAGTATACATGTTAACCTGGCCAATTCACAGCTTACCTAAAAAACATAAACTCATGAAAATAAAACAACTTGAACTGGTGAACTTGTATGTTTGTGGCTTAATTACCTGTGAGCCATGCTTGTGTCTCCCTGTATCATGGTCATTAAATGTTACATGTTATGTTCAAATTATTAGCGTGGCTAATGTACAAAAGAACCACAATACAAATAACCATAACAAATCAACATAAGTATGATACCCAACTGCCAGTCGGCATTACGCTATCACCTTGCTCACTACTACTGGTCAGAGAAGTCTTGTAAATCATGTTAATTCAGTGAAAACAATGCTTGCCATCTATTACAACATTGCACAAATGATATGAGACTACAGTGAATTATAAATCAATTCTTACAAACACATGTATGTCATGAGGTGATCCACATGGTATTTGAGACACTCAAATTCTTCAGAGATTCAACTAATACTTCAGTTTCTTGCTTCACATAAATATCTTGCTATGCTCTTGAAGTAAGTTTCAATGTAAAATCATCACACCAGCCTCTAATATCGCCGCCAGGCTCACAAAATATGCCAGCAAGGCAATCAAAACAACTTGCAAGGCCATCGGAACACTAAAACAACGCAACAAATTCTTGCGTTGCTTTTTACCGAAAATCAAGGCCCTGAAATATTATTTGACATAAGCTACACCCTTTTATGAAACGCAAATGCCGTAATTTACGAACAATTCGGTGCTTTGACGTAAATGAAGCGGCGTAGTTTCAATGGCGTAGCTTACGCCGGTTTTTTCTTTATGAAATGGAATTGGCGTAGGCTACGCCAAAATCGGCGTCAACTACGTAAGTTCGTAGGTTAGGCCGCTTTATGAAACGAGACCCAGGAGTGCCCCTCCCTCAGCCCAGCGACGCACAAAACCATACGTTAACACAAACAATCATCAAAAAGCAATGTCGCCGCACTCCCTGCTAAGAAGTGCAAATTAAACGTAAATAAGCATGTAAAGCAAGCAGTGCCAATGTTATGCATACCAAAAACAAACAGGGCTGAAAGTGGTCATAGCCAAAGAGAGCATATGACTGTCCGCTATACCATCCCAGTCCCCAGACATACTCTTGCATTCGATATTAGTAAGGTGAATCAGTCACGAATCAGTCACTCGGGGTCGGATGGGCTAAATCTGGTCGTTTCAAGCAGTCTTATGCTGATACTCCATGGAGTCACTCTGCTAAGCAAGCTTGTTGCAGAGTGAGCTCCAGGAGCCAGCGCCATCGATTAGGGTGTACACAATGATTATGGATAAAGATCAAGAGTACTAATGTTATATATGATTGTGATTATGGATCATGATAAAAAGTTACATATGTTGTGAGTGATGGTAATTATGCATCGTGATGCAAGGTTACATATGAAGTTATCATGATTGTGGACCAATGAGAGATACGTATTGTCATAGCTATATATGATTGCGTGATTGGCATGTAAATATATAAGCTACGTTATATATCCGCTAATATATTTCATTTAGTTACTCCATAATACATATTGTTGGCAGTTTTATTTAGTCAAGGTAGCTATATTACATTAATTATATGTTTGTTTACTGATAAGTTTCAATGAAGTATTTTTTTAGAATCTTTTTAACGCAGTCTTGGAATGAGGTACCTCATTACGAGTAAACCTACTGGCCATTTTGTCGTTCCAAAGCTTGGGACCAAGACACGCTATTGTGGAGAGTCTATAATTTTGTGTTGAGTAATTGCATTAAAAATGCTTGATGAGCCTGGTTGAGTGAATATTCTCATCATGTTCAATGAAAAGATGTTTTAGAGGTAGTGGTAGCTGATTGCAGATATGGTTATGCATGATTAGAAGCATCTGAAATTTTTCAATATCACCAATCTTGAATATGTTATATTTTCGGAGTATAGGGCTCGCACTTTGTGGGGGATATATTCCTTCTATAATTCTTATTGCTCTTTTTTGTAAGATCAAAAGTTTTTGTGTATGGTTTGCATAGCTTGCACCCCAAATAAAGCAACAGTAATGTATATATGGAAGAATGAGGGCATTATATAGCTGCACTCACAACCACCTGGATAACTTTTTCTTAAAAGGTTTCACTAAAAGAACTTTAACGTGAATTGGGGACTGCTTTGAGATCCTTATTGTCCGCCCTGTCCATGAATGCGTTCTTTGAAACCCATTATTGATATTGATGATATCAATGGGTCTAGGTGGAGACCTGTTCACTCAATGCTGATGCCTACTCAGAGTCTCATGGAAGACCCCCGCATCTGTAAAGTTCCCGGATGTAATGAAGAACCTTAACAGCACTAAAAGAATCATACAGTTTCTCATCGGAGTCCCATTTAGGACTGATGTTATGTGCGCGCCGGGCAGCCATTGACAGTGCACGGTCATTGACAGTGCGCCGTTTGCACCGTTAAAAGTTGCAACGCCTTCGTAATTTAATGGTAAGTATTTTCTGAACCTTGGTATTTTCAAAGGTAGCAACTAGCATTGCGTTATAACTGATTGTGTGCAATGTGCCCGGCATATTCTTTGAGTTGTGCTTCATATTTATACGTGGATATTGATGGACAAGCACATGGCACATTCTTTGTATTTATATGTGGATATTGATGGACAAGCATGCATGCTTGAATGTACCCAAGGCCCTAGATACTGAATGTACAACCAGTGTCCTAGCATTGGTAAATTTGGGTGGAAAACAACACCCTATGGATACTATTTTTCCACTTTTTCCTGAGTTTTACCATGAATTTTCCACTCCTTATTTTAAAATGTATTGGATAATTGGAACCCTGATACTGATTTATGGATGTAATGATAGGGGCAGTCTGTGGAGGGAAATACAGGTAAGAATTGACATAGCTAATAACTCATTCTGGTGAGCGAGTTATTGGGTATTTATAAAACCAAGCACATGTTTTTTGGTTGAATTTTCCACTCTTTATCCGTATTTTTAGCCAGGATTTTCCACTCCGCACCCCAGCTCCAAAACAATCTTAGGACTCTGTGTACCATGGTACATTTATAGACCATCAGGAAGATGCTGAAAGGCTTTCATGTTACTGACTGAAAAATGTAACTATTACAAACTATAGTTTGTTTACAGTGATTTGTATTCCACTGTATTGGGACTGTCAAATCATTTATTGGCTTCCCAATAGCAGCCTTCGGTTCCATATTTTCAGTGCAATCTTTAGGTAACCTAGTTCTATTCACAATCAACGACAATACAAGCAAGTTTCTAAAAAACATGTTTTGACAAACACAGCCATGACAAAGCCCCAAATGTCTTTGTCGGTGTTAATTATAAATATTGAAATTCTTAACATATTAAGTCATTTAACATAATCACTACACATAACAAGTCATTAATCATAATCATAATCAGCAATCACATCAGCTTCTGTGAAGCTGATGGGATTGCTCAACTTATATGTTAATATGTTAAATCACAGCTGATGTGATTGCTTGACTTATATGTTTAATATGTTTAATGACTTAATGTTAAGAATTTAAATATGTATAATTGAAACTGACAGACACCCTGTTTGTTGAACCCCCTGTTTGTTTTTATTTGAGAACCCCACCCTGTTTGTTTTGGGAGGGGCAGGTGGTTGGGGGGGGGGGGGGGGAATTCCAAAAATTATGAAAACTCATCGGATTTCGCTTGCTTATGCATTGATAGATGATTTAAAACAAACTTTCCTTAGCAAAAGTTCCTTAGATTTTCTTTTATACCAGGAAATGTGTAAATTTTGCTCTGATTTCAGACGTGTTTTTTTTTGGGGGGGGCATGGCCGGATTGGCCCCCCTGGATCCGCAAGTGATAGGTGTAGAGTACAAATATTTTGTTTAGGTTTTGGTTTGAATAGTAGGCTTGGGTTAGATGGGGTAAATTTATTTTGTTAATTTTGTTTTGACAAATTATGTTAGGTACTTGGAAAGTAAAAATTCCTGATTTGTAATAGATATTAAATCCTTGTGAGGAAATTGATTTTATTTTAAATACAATGTCTATAAATCAAGTGAAAAGAGATCAAATTTTCAGGAAAAAAATGAAGAGAGCAAAATTCTTTGGACAAAAAACACACAGAAAATGACAGAAATTCCAAGGCTGGCCTGGTGGATGACGTCACTGGAAAACAAATATTTAAGAGCATCTATCTGGAGCCAACATAATTAATGGCTACGAGCAAATCTTAGGTTTAGTCCCGATCGGTGTTAATGGCTATGAGCGAATCTTAGGTTTAGTCCCGATCGGACTTAATGGCTACGAGCGAATCTTAGGTTTCATCCCGATCAGACTTAATGGCTACGAGCGGTAGGGTAGGCCGTCCCGATCAGACTTAATGACCACGAGCTGTAGGGTAGGCCGTTCCGATCGGACTTAATGGCTACGAGCGGTAGGACGTGTAAAGGTTAGGTCAGGTTCAATTATGTTAATATTGTTCCAGTGACGTCATTACTCTAGTATTACCGTCCGTACCAAGGCATTACCTTTTTAGCTAAACCTTGATGCACGGGAGTGTTGACACATCGTGTGTTGCTGCAGCCCGATAAAAACGTCCCCAAAAAGTAACTATTTGGTATTGGAATATAAATGTCAGCGTACTTAAGATGTGATATGGGCTGTAACATTCATTGTAAGTGTTTACATTGATGAAATGTTCAGTTTGTAGTCGCTTGGTTAAAATCTCCAAAATGACCTGAAAGTGCTATCTTCCGACAAAGCTACCTTCAAAAACAAACCATTGTACCAAGGACAGAGATAAACAATACAATCAAGAAGATAAGTAGGTACCAACTATAAACTTGAGTGATCATTAGCACTGCAACATTTATTTTTCCTATAACATGAATGAAATAAATTGACTCAAGCTTTTGTTATGCCTATCTCCGTCATCATGATATCAAAATGGATAAATATACAATCTTGAATATATTTAAATAATAATTTGTGAATTTTAACAATACCAATATAATATAAATTACTAACCGAAGTCATAATGCTGCCAAAAATGATTTATATATATATATATATATATATATATATATATATATATATATATATATATATATATATATATATATATATATATATATATATATATATATATATTACATATATTAGCTATATATAGCTTATTAAAGCTATATATTATATATAGCTATATTATTTATATATTAGCCCGGCTTTTCATAACATATTTGTTGTCCTGTTCTTTGAACCGTTAGCGCATCTGCGCATCATCTGACATTGGTGACTGGCAGGGTTGTGCCCACTGCCCAATGACGCAATTGACTAAAGTTGTCACCATTTTGTACTTGACCCCTCACAGCTCGGGCAGGGTGTTAGCAGTGTCGAGCACTGCCAGTAGGAGGTGCTAGATTCGTGTAGAGGGAGCAATTATCGTCAAACCTTATCTGTTATTAATCTTGTACCTCTACTGATTCCATCACGACCCCTGGCATTCATTCCTTTCTTATCAGTTGTGAGGAGCTGTCCACAAGGCGAGAATAGCTTGAGTCAATTGTGCAATCAGGCACAAGCCTGGTGGCTGGTTCATGTTATAATGTATCATTCATCTACTAACTTGTATTTCTTATTTTTAGGTATTCCAATGTGAATTCTGTTCACACAGGCTCACAACACTGATAGCGCTCTCCAAGCATTTGAAACAAGCTCATTCATCAGGGAAAACTGTACTCCACTGTGTCTTCTGTAGGCGTCCTTTTTTATCATTGAGGTATTGGCGTCAACATGTAGAGTGTTGCAGCTCTGAAAGGAAGGAGCATGACCTAGACTGTGGTGTTGCTAGTACAAGCGAAGCCAATCCGCCTGGTGCTGTATCGAATTCGCCAACTGCGTGTCCATCCTCTCCTGAGACATCTTCAAACGTGTGCGACTCTGGACCTCCGTCCCAGCCAGTTTTTGACTTTATTGTTAAGTTGAACACTGAGCATAGAGTTAAGCCTGATACCTGTGCTACTGTAGCGTCATTTCTGCACGATTCCTGTGTAAGAGCTGCTGAAGAATCCCGCCAAAACCTTGCCACTGATGTTCGCTCTTTGCCAATTGTTCAGGAGTGCTCCATTGCTGTAGGCCGTCGTTTGGTAGAGTCCTTTTGTCAAAAGTCAGAATCGCTTGTGAATGCTACTACTGTGTCTCTTGGAACTACTCTTGGTGGCTCCCCAAAGACGTACCAGTATGTTCCATTAAGTGACACCCTAAAACAGTTGCTTAAGCACAAGGCAGTCATAGAAGCGTTCCTGGATGTGAAAAACTCACAATGTGACACATCTGTGTTAGGAGATTTTCACACAGGGTCTTTGCACAGCTCACACAGAGACAAATTGCAGCTTATCCTCTACATTGATGACTTCCAAGTGTCGAATCCATTAGGCAACAAAGTTAATATATATAAATTAACCGGTATCTACTTTGCGTTGGGCTACCCACGTATTAGATCACGGAAAAGGCACATTTTTATTGTTGCTCTCCTCAGGTCAAGCTACTTTAAAGCACACAGAGCTCGTGTGGTTGGTAAGATTGCTGATGAGATCAAGTTGCTGGGAGAGGCAGGACTTAAGGTTAAGTACAATGGTGACTCGATCGTCGTTAAATGTCGTTTAGCCTATGTTAGCGCTGACAATTTGGGAGCACACATCCTCGCAGGATACTCTGAAAGTTTTTATAGGTCCGCGAGAGTATGTCGATTCTGCACTGCCAGTAGCACGGATTTACAGCAGAGGTTTAAAGTACAAGACTTTACATTGCGGACAAAAGAGAGCTACGAAAGAGAGATTATCGATCTTAAAGCGAACAATTTTAACAAAGAGACTTGTTCTAGAACTGGTATAAAAGATCCTTGTGACCTGACTGGTCTCCAATATTTTCACATCATTGACGGTCTTCCGAGTGACATAGCTCATGACATTTACGAGGGAACAACTCCTCTCGTGATCTCTGCTGTGTTGACAGCCTGTATCAAGAAAAAGTATTTCACGCTTGAAAATCTTAACGAAGCTATTAGTACGTTCGCCTTCTCCAATTTAGACAAAGTAAACAGGCCACAGCCGCTGCGTTGGAAAGGTGGAAAGATTGTTGCAAAGCAGACAGCTAAGGAGTCGTTTAATCTGTTGAAATTGATTCCTGCACTGATTGGATCCAAAGTGCCACGCTCAACACCGGAGTGGCATATTTTAACACGATATATAGCTATCGTTCGGGAATTCGTTTCTCCTCGCATTGCTCGGAGCGTTCTCGTGCTAATCCAGCGTCAGACTGAACAGCGGCTTGAGGATTTCCATGGATTGTTTCCTGAAATTCGTATCACTCCGAAGCTGCACTACATGTTACACTACACGGACCAGGTAGAGAAACACGGTGCCCTTGTACATTGCAGCACCCTACGGTTTGAAAGTAAGCACCAGGAACTTAAGTCCTATGCCCGAGAAAGTAAAAACTTTATCAATATCTGCAAAACAATAGCTAAGAAGCATCAGGAACAGCTGTCGGTAAAGCTCATGTCGCCCGATTTCTTCTGCTCAATGACTGATATGTCAAAACAAGGGCTTGGCAAAGTGTGCGTTCGCGGCATATATTATACGACTGGGGATGTGCTAGCTTGCTGTGAGCGTGGGAGCGCTCGTTTTGCACGGATTCGTCGCGTTGTACGTGACAATGATGATGTGGTGTTCCACTGCAGTGAGCTGACGTGTGTCAAATTCAGCGACCACATGCAGGCGTACCGCGTTAAAGCTGGTGACAATGACGTCCAGCTGAGGCTGGGTGATCTCACGTATGACAAGCCAATGAGCATGTACTTCGGTATGTATGTGATCCCCAACCACCAGTTTTACTGTTAGGTAAGTACTTGGGCACGCCATGCCAAAGTACTTAGTGACGTGTGATGGGCGGTCGAAACTGTGCCAAATCGAAGTGAAGGGAAGTGTCATGGAATGGTGCCGAAAGACGTTCGAACTGGACGATGATAAGGTGTTCGTGCTTGAGTATGTGGACGAGGATTTCCCTTCCAAGTACGTGCAAGTAGATAGCGCCGACGAGCTTCCAGAGAAGGCGGAAGTGAGGCTGATGGAGGCCACCTTCGCCTTGCCTGGCCCGGAGAAATACAGACCGAGTACCTCTCCTGAGTCGCGAGTCGTCGGAGACTCAGCGCCTGAAGACGACCGCGTTTCTCAGCCGAGTGAGGCGCTCGTCCAAAACACAGCTCTCCCGAGTGAGGCGCTCGTCCAAGGCACAGCTGTCAGCTTCGTCTCTGTGGACACCGAACCTGCTGATCCTGACGACATGCCGTCATACGCTTCTGCGGTCGTTCTGGCTTCTGGCGACGCTGAGGTAATGAGACAGATTTTCCTATTATGATGCCGAACAGGCTGATTGTTCTACCCACCCTGCTGATAGTTGGCAACCGTTTCTTGTCATATGTACCTATGCTTACGTAAAACGTTAAAATAATTTGTTGAAATGATGGGCTGTTTTACCACATAGGCATGGCTCATTATAGTCTCAATATTTACTGATCTTTGATTAAATTGGACATAATTTGTGCTCATTGTTGCCGAAGTGGTATAACTGATCACTATGTTTTGACTTCCAATTATACACCCTTCTCCATCACTGCTATATTGCCTGTGTATTCCAGTGGTTCTTAGATAGGGAGTAATCACTTAATTTGGAGTAATAGTCTGCCAGTGAAAGTAATGTTGATTGAGCATCTGAGTGATAAATAATTGGAGCTATCTTTTCGCTTATCTGTTTTCAAATAGGAGTTAAAACGAATTTCAGAGGAACGGCAGTTAAACAATATTCCCTTTAAAAATGAAATGTCTGGCCCCTTCTTTGCAGAATGCACAAAGCACGTTGAATTGCATTGGGAGAATGGTGTTAACTAGTCATTCTGGTCCCCAACAAAACAGTAATCGTACTATTGACGCTGGAAAAGAATGAAAAACATTGTCTTTTTTACCACTGATTACTTTCATTTCTGCTTCGGTATCAGTGCTGATCAACGGATGCTGTGATCAACCCAGTCTGATTTGCCACATGATTCAGACTCAGGACACACGGGAGTAGCGGTCTCCCTCGATGCAGTAGAGAAGCAGCTGTCGCCGGGTCTGCGCCAGGCGTTGCAGGACAGCTTCCCCATCTCCAGTCAGCAGTGGGCCGAGCTGGTCAACGAGATCTACCGACAGTGCTTGGCAACAAGTTTGTAAGTCTACCAGCGACCATTGTGTTAAAGTGTTTTCATGAGATTCTTTGGAATCGTTCATGCGATCCATCCACCTTGTCAACATACCAAATTATACTTTGTAATGGAAAAGAAACCCAAGAGAGGGAAGAGAACGCTTTGATGTGACTTCTTGTGGTGGATTGGGGTCTTTGTTGGGTCGCTTTCGAGGGTCCGTGTTGCTCTAAGTTTATCTAACTTATATTTTTGTCTCGATCCTGCAATAACCCACGTGTATACATTTAATTAAGCACGTCAAGTCTCATTTCTAATACATGGAAACACAGAACGTTTCTCCTTGAGTGAAGCCTAGCAAAGCAAAAGTGCCAAGTTAACCCTATTAGTGGCAGGCTCCTAGCTACCCCTATTAGTGGCAGGGGGTGGATTCCGCCCCCCGGAGATCTCGAGATCTACCCGTCCGATTTTCACAAATTAAACGGCGTTTGATTCCCCTCAACACGATCTACATTTATAAAAAATAAAAAATCCGAAATTTTGGATAGGGGGTCAACAGGGGGGCAAAAACTACAAATATTAGAGGTATCTGTGATCCAACACAGCTGTCATGTTTATCAACCGATTTCAACGCAATTAATGGGGATCGATAGAGATTGAATTGGGGATTGATATATGATGGTGACTTTTGCAAATTCAAAAATCATAGGCGTTTTCAGGTCACTAAATTTTGGGGTAAATTAAATGCCTTATAAAACCGTCTTTTTTCTTCTTCTTTTTCTATAAATGAAATGGTGCGCTATTATGACATTGGACACAACAGTTATAAAGCATATTTGCATCCATAGGCTGTGCCAGGTTAGCGAAAAGGGGAGGCAAAACATATAAAAAGTAACTTCCTGTAAACCTCCCCTTTTCAAGTCCCTGAAACCGCCTCTGCCGTGCAATATGTATTCAAGTTCACTAAAATCAACTAATTTGCACTTGTTTCATCACCGTAAACCTATGTAACTCATTTATACTTCAGGCAGTTAGGAAGAAGCTGTGAAGATCGCATCTCCGTATTATCGCCAAATGTCACAGAAAAAATCCTCCAAAAACTGGGCTCTGGAACCGCCTCTATTAAGGTTAAGAACTCAAAATTTTGACTCCATATGCGGAATTCAATTCTAAGAAAAGTGCCAAAATTTCATGGGTGTGCTCCTAGCCGTTCGGGAGATATCTGCGAAAAACCTGAGGGGTGGGAAGAATCTGCCCCCCTGCCACTAATAGGGTTAAAGGGACAGTTTCACCTTTGTATTGGTTTTGAACTGAGATAGTCATTATCTTTAACCGTTATTGAAATGTCGAAAATACTAAGGTCATTTTCCCAAAAACGTAGCCGTTTTTAAGCAATTTAATTTATAATCTGCAAAATGGGGTCTAGGCTAGTGCCGCCGCTGATTGGCTGACAGCCACTTTGTCACCCAATCCCAATTTGTCAGCCAATCAGCGGCGGTCTAAAGCTCAATAATGACATCATCCCGAATTTAAAAACTTAATTTGTATAAAGTTAAGTGACTTTTCGAGAGGAAAAATATCACCATCGTTTTCAGCAGCACTTACTTCATATTTTCGACTACAACCAGCGTATATTTGACAACTTTCAGAGAGATGAAAGATTCCCTTTAAAGGGAATGTTCCACCTTTCTGAAAGTTGTCAAATATACGCTGGTTGTAGTCGAAAATATGAAGTAAGTGCTGCTAAAAACGATGATTATATTTTTTCTCTCGAAAAGTCACTTAACTTTATACAAATTAAGTTTTTTAATTTGGGATGATAACGTCATTATTGAGCTATAGACCGCCGCCGATTGGCTGACAAAGTGGGATTGGCTGACAAAGTGTCTGTCAGCCAATCAGCGGCAGCACTAGCCTAGACCCCATTTTGCAAATTTTAAGTTAAATTGCTTAAAAACGGCTAATTTTTTGGGAAAATGACCTTTGTATTTTCGACATTTCAATAACGGCCAAAGATAATGGCTATCTCAGTTCAAAACCAATACAAAGGTGAAACATTCCCTTTAAGGGATATAGCCACCTCCGGAGGATTTCTAAAAAGCAACTTAAATGAATGGTGGGGATCAACAATCGTGTATGCTCAAACTCAAACTTGCTCCTGCAGCACCTAAAGCAGTGTATCAGCATTGTTTTTGTTTTGTTATTTCTGACTCCAAAACGTTGGTCCCAGCTGTGCTTAGTACTAGATTCATGATGACCGCTCTCATCCAGTTTGGCCGTGGAATTGGCGCCCGCCCAAAGCCGAAGCGTCCGAATTCGCCGAGACTTGACCTTGAGAAGTCTATCTGTGTTATAAGGTATTGGACACGAATCTCCTACGGCCCCAAAGTCGAGCCATAGCCATTCTTGCTGTTTTATCCATGTTTTATTATGAAAGAGGCTATGGTTGTTGAAAATATAATTAACTGTATACGAATTTTAATTTTAAAGTGCACTGACGGAATGGTGATGTTGAGTTTACAATATTCAAAAGCAAATCATAGTCCGCAAAGAAGTGATTCTGAATAGTGATGAGGCGACTCCAATTTTACGAATGTGTGCCAATTATGAGCGGTACGAATGTATTTTTTTAATCTAATGGGGGGAGTTTCGGGAACCAAATTTTGCAGGTGAAATCGGACACGCTTAATCTACCGATACACACCAAAAACTCCATATTGGCCTGCGAGGTGGCAATATCCCTTTAAGCTAAGTGAAACATTTAGGCTTGGCGGGTTGAAAACTGCAGAGTTAGTGTCAATCCAGGATCACACGCACGCACGCACGCACGTACGCACGCACGCACGCACGCACGCACGCACGCACGCACGCACGCACGCACGCACGCACGCACGCACGCACGCACGCACGCACGCACGCACGCACGCACGCACGCACGCACGCACGCACGCACGCACGCACGCACGCACGCACGCACGCACGCACGCACGCACGCACGCACACACACACACACACACACACACACACACACACACACACACACACACACACACACACACACACACACACACACACACACACACACACACACACACACACACACACACACACACACACACACACACACACACACACACACACACACACACACACACACACACACACACACACACACACACACACACACACACACACACACACACACAGACACAGACACAGACACTGACACTGACACTGACACAGACACACAGACACACAGACACACAGACACACAGACACACAGACACACAGACACACAGACACACAGACACACAGACACACAGACACACAGACACACAGACACACAGACACACAGACACACAGACACACAGACACACAGACACACAGACACACAGACACACAGACACACAGACACACAGACACACAGACACACAGACACACAGACACACAGACACACAGACACACAGACACACAGACACACAGACACACAGACACACAGACACACAGACACACAGACACACAGACACACAGACACACAGACACACAGACACACAGACACACAGACACACAGACACACAGACACACAGACACACAGACACACAGACACACAGACACACAGACACACAGACACACAGACACACAGACACACAGACACACAGACACACAGACACACAGACACACAGACACACAGACACACAGACACACAGACACACAGACACACAGACACACAGACACACAGACACACAGACACACAGACACACAGACACACAGACACACAGACACACAGACACACAGACACACAGACACACAGACACACAGACACACAGACACACAGACACACAGACACACAGACACACAGACACACAGACACACAGACACACAGACACACAGACACACAGACACACAGACACACAGACACACAGACACACAGACACACAGACACACAGACACACAGACACACAGACACACAGACACACAGACACACAGACACACAGACACACAGACACACAGACACACAGACACACAGACACACAGACACACAGACACACAGACACACAGACACACAGACACACAGACACACAGACACACAGACACACAGACACACAGACACACAGACACACAGACACACAGACACACAGACACACAGACACACAGACACACAGACACACAGACACACAGACACACAGACACACAGACACACAGACACACAGACACACAGACACACAGACACACAGACACACAGACACACAGACACACAGACACACAGACACACAGACACACAGACACACAGACACACAGACACACAGACACACAGACACACAGACACACAGACACACAGACACACAGACACACAGACACACAGACACACAGACACACAGACACACAGACACACAGACACACAGACACACAGACACACAGACACACAGACACACAGACACACAGACACACAGACACACAGACACACAGACACACAGACACACAGACACACAGACACACAGACACACAGACACACAGACACACAGACACACAGACACACAGACACACAGACACACAGACACACAGACACACAGACACACAGACACACAGACACACAGACACACAGACACACAGACACACAGACACACAGACACACAGACACACAGACACACAGACACACAGACACACAGACACACAGACACACAGACACACAGACACACAGACACACAGACACACAGACACACAGACACACAGACACACAGACACACAGACACACAGACACACAGACACACAGACACACAGACACACAGACACACAGACACACAGACACACAGACACACAGACACACAGACACACAGACACACAGACACACAGACACACAGACACACAGACACACAGACACACAGACACACAGACACACAGACACACAGACACACAGACACACAGACACACAGACACACAGACACACAGACACACAGACACACAGACACACAGACACACAGACACACAGACACACAGACACACAGACACACAGACACACAGACACACAGACACACAGACACACAGACACACAGACACACAGACACACAGACACACAGACACACAGACACACAGACACACAGACACACAGACACACAGACACACAGACACACAGACACACAGACACACAGACACACAGACACACAGACACACAGACACACAGACACACAGACACACAGACACACAGACACACAGACACACAGACACACAGACACACAGACACACAGACACACAGACACACAGACACACAGACACACAGACACACAGACACACAGACACACAGACACACAGACACACAGACACACAGACACACAGACACACAGACACACAGACACACAGACACACAGACACACAGACACACAGACACACAGACACACAGACACACAGACACACAGACACACAGACACACAGACACACAGACACACAGACACACAGACACACAGACACACAGACACACAGACACACAGACACACAGACACACAGACACACAGACACACAGACACACAGACACACAGACACACAGACACACAGACACACAGACACACAGACACACAGACACACAGACACACAGACACACAGACACACAGACACACAGACACACAGACACACAGACACACAGACACACAGACACACAGACACACAGACACACAGACACACAGACACACAGACACACAGACACACAGACACACAGACACACAGACACACAGACACACAGACACACAGACACACAGACACACAGACACACAGACACACAGACACACAGACACACAGACACACAGACACACAGACACACAGACACACAGACACACAGACACACAGACACACAGACACACAGACACACAGACACACAGACACACAGACACACAGACACACAGACACACAGACACACAGACACACAGACACACAGACACACAGACACACAGACACACAGACACACAGACACACAGACACACAGACACACAGACACACAGACACACAGACACACAGACACACAGACACACAGACACACAGACACACAGACACACAGACACACAGACACACAGACACACAGACACACAGACACACAGACACACAGACACACAGACACACAGACACACAGACACACAGACACACAGACACACAGACACACAGACACACAGACACACAGACACACAGACACACAGACACACAGACACACAGACACACAGACACACAGACACACAGACACACAGACACACAGACACACAGACACACAGACACACAGACACACAGACACACAGACACACAGACACACAGACACACAGACACACAGACACACAGACACACAGACACACAGACACACAGACACACAGACACACAGACACACAGACACACAGACACACAGACACACAGACACACAGACACACAGACACACAGACACACAGACACACAGACACACAGACACACAGACACACAGACACACAGACACACAGACACACAGACACACAGACACACAGACACACAGACACACAGACACACAGACACACAGACACACAGACACACAGACACACAGACACACAGACACACAGACACACAGACACACAGACACACAGACACACAGACACACAGACACACAGACACACAGACACACAGACACACAGACACACAGACACACAGACACACAGACACACAGACACACAGACACACAGACACACAGACACACAGACACACAGACACACAGACACACAGACACACAGACACACAGACACACAGACACACAGACACACAGACACACAGACACACAGACACACAGACACACAGACACACAGACACACAGACACACAGACACACAGACACACAGACACACAGACACACAGACACACAGACACACAGACACACAGACACACAGACACACAGACACACAGACACACAGACACACAGACACACAGACACACAGACACACAGACACACAGACACACAGACACACAGACACACAGACACACAGACACACAGACACACAGACACACAGACACACAGACACACAGACACACAGACACACAGACACACAGACACACAGACACACAGACACACAGACACACAGACACACAGACACACAGACACACAGACACACAGACACACAGACACACAGACACACAGACACACAGACACACAGACACACAGACACACAGACACACAGACACACAGACACACAGACACACAGACACACAGACACACAGACACACAGACACACAGACACACAGACACACAGACACACAGACACACAGACACACAGACACACAGACACACAGACACACAGACACACAGACACACAGACACACAGACACACAGACACACAGACACACAGACACACAGACACACAGACACACAGACACACAGACACACAGACACACAGACACACAGACACACAGACACACAGACACACAGACACACAGACACACAGACACACAGACACACAGACACACAGACACACAGACACACAGACACACAGACACACAGACACACAGACACACAGACACACAGACACACAGACACACAGACACACAGACACACAGACACACAGACACACAGACACACAGACACACAGACACACAGACACACAGACACACAGACACACAGACACACAGACACACAGACACACAGACACACAGACACACAGACACACAGACACACAGACACACAGACACACAGACACACAGACACACAGACACACAGACACACAGACACACAGACACACAGACACACAGACACACAGACACACAGACACACAGACACACAGACACACAGACACACAGACACACAGACACACAGACACACAGACACACAGACACACAGACACACAGACACACAGACACACAGACACACAGACACACAGACACACAGACACACAGACACACAGACACACAGACACACAGACACACAGACACACAGACACACAGACACACAGACACACAGACACACAGACACACAGACACACAGACACACAGACACACAGACACACAGACACACAGACACACAGACACACAGACACACAGACACACAGACACACAGACACACAGACACACAGACACACAGACACACAGACACACAGACACACAGACACACAGACACACAGACACACAGACACACAGACACACAGACACACAGACACACAGACACACAGACACACAGACACACAGACACACAGACACACAGACACACAGACACACAGACACACAGACACACAGACACACAGACACACAGACACACAGACACACAGACACACAGACACACAGACACACAGACACACAGACACACAGACACACAGACACACAGACACACAGACACACAGACACACAGACACACAGACACACAGACACACAGACACACAGACACACAGACACACAGACACACAGACACACAGACACACAGACACACAGACACACAGACACACAGACACACAGACACACAGACACACAGACACACAGACACACAGACACACAGACACACAGACACACAGACACACAGACACACAGACACACAGACACACAGACACACAGACACACAGACACACAGACACACAGACACACAGACACACAGACACACAGACACACAGACACACAGACACACAGACACACAGACACACAGACACACAGACACACAGACACACAGACACACAGACACACAGACACACAGACACACAGACACACAGACACACAGACACACAGACACACAGACACACAGACACACAGACACACAGACACACAGACACACAGACACACAGACACACAGACACACAGACACACAGACACACAGACACACAGACACACAGACACACAGACACACAGACACACAGACACACAGACACACAGACACACAGACACACAGACACACAGACACACAGACACACAGACACACAGACACACAGACACACAGACACACAGACACACAGACACACAGACACACAGACACACAGACACACAGACACACAGACACACAGACACACAGACACACAGACACACAGACACACAGACACACAGACACACAGACACACAGACACACAGACACACAGACACACAGACACACAGACACACAGACACACAGACACACAGACACACAGACACACAGACACACAGACACACAGACACACAGACACACAGACACACAGACACACAGACACACAGACACACAGACACACAGACACACAGACACACAGACACACAGACACACAGACACACAGACACACAGACACACAGACACACAGACACACAGACACACAGACACACAGACACACAGACACACAGACACACAGACACACAGACACACAGACACACAGACACACAGACACACAGACACACAGACACACAGACACACAGACACACAGACACACAGACACACAGACACACAGACACACAGACACACAGACACACAGACACACAGACACACAGACACACAGACACACAGACACACAGACACACAGACACACAGACACACAGACACACAGACACACAGACACACAGACACACAGACACACAGACACACAGACACACAGACACACAGACACACAGACACACAGACACACAGACACACAGACACACAGACACACAGACACACAGACACACAGACACACAGACACACAGACACACAGACACACAGACACACAGACACACAGACACACAGACACACAGACACACAGACACACAGACACACAGACACACAGACACACAGACACACAGACACACAGACACACAGACACACAGACACACAGACACACAGACACACAGACACACAGACACACAGACACACAGACACACAGACACACAGACACACAGACACACAGACACACAGACACACAGACACACAGACACACAGACACACAGACACACAGACACACAGACACACAGACACACAGACACACAGACACACAGACACACAGACACACAGACACACAGACACACAGACACACAGACACACAGACACACAGACACACAGACACACAGACACACAGACACACAGACACACAGACACACAGACACACAGACACACAGACACACAGACACACAGACACACAGACACACAGACACACAGACACACAGACACACAGACACACAGACACACAGACACACAGACACACAGACACACAGACACACAGACACACAGACACACAGACACACAGACACACAGACACACAGACACACAGACACACAGACACACAGACACACAGACACACAGACACACAGACACACAGACACACAGACACACAGACACACAGACACACAGACACACAGACACACAGACACACAGACACACAGACACACAGACACACAGACACACAGACACACAGACACACAGACACACAGACACACAGACACACAGACACACAGACACACAGACACACAGACACACAGACACACAGACACACAGACACACAGACACACAGACACACAGACACACAGACACACAGACACACAGACACACAGACACACAGACACACAGACACACAGACACACAGACACACAGACACACAGACACACAGACACACAGACACACAGACACACAGACACACAGACACACAGACACACAGACACACAGACACACAGACACACAGACACACAGACACACAGACACACAGACACACAGACACACAGACACACAGACACACAGACACACAGACACACAGACACACAGACACACAGACACACAGACACACAGACACACAGACACACAGACACACAGACACACAGACACACAGACACACAGACACACAGACACACAGACACACAGACACACAGACACACAGACACACAGACACACAGACACACAGACACACAGACACACAGACACACAGACACACAGACACACAGACACACAGACACACAGACACACAGACACACAGACACACAGACACACAGACACACAGACACACAGACACACAGACACACAGACACACAGACACACAGACACACAGACACACAGACACACAGACACACAGACACACAGACACACAGACACACAGACACACAGACACACAGACACACAGACACACAGACACACAGACACACAGACACACAGACACACAGACACACAGACACACAGACACACAGACACACAGACACACAGACACACAGACACACAGACACACAGACACACAGACACACAGACACACAGACACACAGACACACAGACACACAGACACACAGACACACAGACACACAGACACACAGACACACAGACACACAGACACACAGACACACAGACACACAGACACACAGACACACAGACACACAGACACACAGACACACAGACACACAGACACACAGACACACAGACACACAGACACACAGACACACAGACACACAGACACACAGACACACAGACACACAGACACACAGACACACAGACACACAGACACACAGACACACAGACACACAGACACACAGACACACAGACACACAGACACACAGACACACAGACACACAGACACACAGACACACAGACACACAGACACACAGACACACAGACACACAGACACACAGACACACAGACACACAGACACACAGACACACAGACACACAGACACACAGACACACAGACACACAGACACACAGACACACAGACACACAGACACACAGACACACAGACACACAGACACACAGACACACAGACACACAGACACACAGACACACAGACACACAGACACACAGACACACAGACACACAGACACACAGACACACAGACACACAGACACACAGACACACAGACACACAGACACACAGACACACAGACACACAGACACACAGACACACAGACACACAGACACACAGACACACAGACACACAGACACACAGACACACAGACACACAGACACACATACACACATACACACATACACACATACACACATACACACATACACACATACACACATACACACATACACACATACACACATACACACATACACACATACACACATACACACATACACACATACACACATACACACATACACACATACACACATACACACATACACACATACACACATACACACATACACACATACACACATACACACACACACACACCAATATAGGCTGTTTCACAAGAAATACAAATGTCTGTCTTTTAACTATCAATTTTGTTCTCAGGACAAAATAAAGATGAAGCTTCGTCAAAAGTTCAAGAATGAGCGGTACCGAGAAGCGACGACAAGCGATTCTCTGTGCGAGGAGAGGAGAAAGAAGGCCGTGAAAACCGGAGGAGCGACGAGAAGCTGCCGGGGTCTACCGAACTACATGCCAAAGACACCAGGGCCCTCAACCGACGAAGTCATGGGTGAGATAGTAAACATCTGATTTGAGCTTTGAGCACATCCTTGTCTTCCGCGCCGCGCCGTGCCGGTGCTCGGCACCGCCTTCGCCTTCGTCGTGCCGGGGGGGGGGTAGACACCCCCCTCTAACTCGAAAACTAACAGGGCTAGAAAGACGGGGAAAGGAACGTTCGAAAGCTCTCGACAAGCACCTTCGAAGGTACTTCGGATATTTGTTTGCTCAAGTCAATATTGAGGTCACCAGAGGTCATCAAAGGTCAGATTTCCAGTTTTAGGACTTCGCTTCGAGTAGCCCCAAATATCTCGGGTACTATGATAGCTATGAACAAACGAAAAAAAAACAACAATGGAAAGCTCTTGAAAAAAATGAAATATCACTTGGTGTCCTCAGATTTTAGCTCAGGTCAATAGTTTAGGCTCCAGAGCTCATCAAATGTCAAAAAGGCTAGTTTTTATCAAAACAGTTTTT